>QLPN01007420.1:0-20359 GCA_003314395.1 Albatrellus ellisii
CATCTGGACAGTGTTCTCTGAGAGGGACATGCTGGTGGGGAGTTTGATGGATGGGTTTTGGCCTCCAGCATCAACTTGAAGCAACCACTGAGCAAAAGCAGCACTGCCTGGAGTGTGGTCAAGACACATGTTCTGCTTGAGGTGGAGGATGGTGGTGCTTTTCCAGAGCTGAGAGCGACAGAGGGAAGCATTGGCTATCTGCTGCCTGGAGCCCTTGGGAATAACAGGCAGGATTTGGCGAAAGTCCCCACCAAAGAGCACAGTGATCCCTCCAAATACAACCCCATCCTCCAGCAGGTCTTGCAAGGTGCAATCCAAAGCCTCCATGGCATAGTGATGCTGCATAGGTGCCTCATCCCAGATGATGATCCCAGTCTCCTTCAGCAGCCCCTCATGGTCAGAGTTGTGCTTCAGATTGCAGGTGGAGGTTTCATGGAGGGAGATGGGGATCTTGAAGTGAGAGTGGGCAGTGTGACCTCCATCCAGGAGAAGTGAAGCTATGCCTGAGGAGGCAACACAGAGAGCAGCCTTGCCCTTGGAATGCACAGCAGCAGCAATGATATTGCAGAGATAGGTCTTCCCACAACCTCCTGCACTATGGAGGAAAAATGTCTTGCCCTGGTTCCCATCAACAGAGGCCATGACAGTATCAAAGGCAGACTTCTGCTCCTCATTGAAGGTAGAGTAGTGATCTTCAACTTGCAGAGTGAGGTCATAGATGTCATGATCAAGCTCATCTTGCAGGAGGTTGCCAAGAACTTGCCAGTTGTGCTGGGGGAGTGGCATGGGAGGGAAGTCAAGGAGGTGCTTGCCCATCTTGCTGAGGATCTTGTCAAGGAGGTAGAGGCCATAGTCATGGACTTACTCCTCAGTAGGATCAGGGAGGTTGTGATGGGTGATGAGGGCATGGTGCAAATCATCACATAGTTTTGCTTTGTGATGATCCTACAGGATGGCAGGGTTAGATGGGATATTGTGGTAGAGGATGGAGGCAAAGAGAGAGCACAGTTGACCACCAGTCTGCATCTCCCTGGCCTCTTGCAGGCACTGATCCCATTCACCATCATCCTCCAGGAGACCCCTAGCAAGACAGGCAGCCTTGTAGGTTGCATGAACCACCCCATTGCAAGTGTGCAGATCCTCCCAGTCTGTTGCCCCCTTGATGATGGTGAGAAGGATCCTGAGGTAGAAGTGCTCCCCAGCAGATGGATGGACAAAGTACATGTGACCAATGGCAAAACCCCTCTGTCTTGGCTTCCACTGATGCCCCTTGGACTCCCACACAAAGTGCTGAGGAAAGTCCTGGTAGAAGTACTGGCAGGCAGTGTCAGGATGCTGCTGGTTGGCCTTGAACCACTCTGTCAGGTGGGTCTTCTTGGCAGAGGGGTGCTCCAGGACTTCTTCAGGGTTATCACCTGCTTGGAAGTAGACCTGCTGCTCATTCTCCACATGGACAGGAAGGCAATAGACTGTGGGGAGCTCCTGGTGCATGGGGAACTCAAACATGTGCCAGCATGCCTCTGAAGGACCAATGTAGTGTGCATCAATGTAGTCCTGGACTTCATCCACATCCCCAACCTGCACAGTAGCCTGATCTGGACCCTTGTAGATGTACTTGTGGATGTACTTGACTGCCTTGACTGAGGCACAGACCTCCAGATTGATGTGGCAGGCATATTTTGCAAGCAGGTAGGGGTTGTAGGGGATGACATCACAGTTGGTGAAGACACAGACCTTATCTTGGCTGAGGTGCTTGGTCAAAGAGCACCCATTGTCTGGCCTGGCATAGACTGGGTATCCATCCTCCCCAAAGTGAGTCTCCTCACAAAAGCCCTTGGGGAAATGCTTGCTGCAATGCCATTGCTGGTTCTTATCCTTCTCCATGCAAGGGGATTTGACATGGTCAGGAGCACCACATGGGCCATGAAGCATATACTTGGTGACACACTCATGGAGTTTTGGATGGAGGGCAGGATCAGGGAGCTGTGCTAAGACAATGCTGTCCACATGATTAGCATCATGGATCTTGTATAGGGCCTTCAGGAAGATGAGGAGACACATGTGAGGGAGGCCACACTTCTAGAACTCTATAGTGTAGACACTTCCAGCCAGCTCTCCAAACAGCCCAGCTTTGATGTCATCCAGCAGGGCTTTCTTCTTCCAGTTGAAGACATGAGCAACAATGTCAGGGTGATCTGCAGTAGTCTAGGATGTGCCATCATCATATTTGAGGAGGGCCTCCTGGATCTCAGGCCAGTTTGGGTTTGCAGTCATGGTGAGGAAGATGTCTGGTTTGCACCCATAATGACAAATGGCCATGGAGTCTTGGAAGAGCTGGTACATATGCCTTGCACTGCCCTGGTGGGTGGAGGGAAGGATAATGCACTAACCCTGCTGTCCAAGATTGACTGGAGCACCATCTTCATTGCCATGAACTGCATCCTGAAGCCCTTTGTAGAGATCTGCACATATCTGTTTTTGATGAGATCTGACCCAGTAAAGGTTGCTCTCCTCAATTGATGCCCAGGCATCCACCAAGTACTGCTGGAAGGGCTTGCCACCGTGGAAGATGATATCTGCCTCATTGTGCCTGGTGAAGGCACAGTATGCATAGTAGGAGTGCTGAGAGACATTCTTGCAGTGCATCTGACCACTTGGACCTGGCTGTGATGGCATGTTGAGGTGGAAGCCAGAGTCACCTTTGGGGAAGAGGAGGACATAACACAGTGGGAAATAACTGTGATGCAGATGGCTGATCCTCCTAAGGCTACCTCCATGCAGGCACACAACAATATCATGATGCAAGTCCACTTGTGCTCCTCCACTCCCAGGAATGATGGCAGCAATCTCCTTTGCAGTGGGAGCATTGTATCTGCACAGGTCTGTATTGGGGTCCACAGTGATGCAAACAGCCACATTGACCTGCTCTTCTGGAGCCTTGTCCTTGAGGATCTCATGAGCTTGCCTGTACATGTTGATGTAAGGGTTGTGGGCAAGCAGCATGGCATGGAGATCAGTCATGGTGGATGGGTCAAGATTAGGGTTGTTGGCCAGGCACACATTCACAGCAAGGTCAGGATCAATGACATAAGCTGGGCATAGTGTGGTGTGACTCCAGGAGTTGGCAGGAGGGCCCCCATCCTGTGATGAAGGGAACCATGAAGTCTGAATGCATAAGGCCCAGACCCAGCAAGGACAGCATCATTGACATTTGCAGCAACAGATGTGAATGCAAAGGCAGCATTGTATTGGCATATGTTTCTCCTGAACCTCTTTGCAAGTGGATCACTACCCTTCAACCAACTTGGAGAGGGTAGATGGTGGCTGAGAAAAAGGAGGGAGCTGGATCTGGCCCTGCAGGCTTGCACATCCTGAGAGCATTGCTGGTCATGTCACTGGTGATGGCCATGCCCTTGACCATACCATTGCAGACCATGCACAGGACAGAGTCTATACCAATGTGACCCAGGCAGTGATGCCAGGTCTGTAAGTTGGTGGTATCCATACTCATGTGTGCAATGAAGGTGGAGGGATCATTGGACATGTCAACACCTTCAGACAGGGATGATGCAACATGCACAATTCACACAGTGTTGGGAGTGTGTGTGTGCATGTCAAGGATGTAGAGGTTATCCTCGAGGTGGCTGATACATGTTAACATGTTATCCTTGTTGAGGATCTCACACACATCCCCATTGAATTGGATGTGTGCACTATGTTTTGCAAGTGCAGAGACCAATAGGAGATTACCATGGAGCTCAGGGACATAGAGTATGTCCTGTAGGATAGCCTGCTTCCATTTCTTGTTGGCACACATCTTCATGTGGATGTTGCTGGCACCCTCAGTTAGAATGTAGCTGTTATTGCCTAGCCAGACTTTGCACAGCATAGCAAATGGATGGTAGAGGTAGAACCAGTTGCAGTTGGAGCTCATGTGGTGACTGGCACCTGAGTTGATGAGCCAGCAAGCTGTGAGATCATTACATTGCACAAGTTTTTTGGTGACTTTGAAGAGGTTGAATGACTCATCATTGTTATCATTGTCATCATGTGTTTGAGCACATAGCACTGTGTCGTTGGTAGCAATGTGTGCTGTTGCAGCACCCTTTTCAGCTTTGAGTTTGCAGCAGTCTTTGACTTTGTGGCTGTGGATTTTGCAGTGCATGCAAAACCCTTTTGCTTTGCACTTTGCCTGTCACTCCTCATCCAACATTATGGGTCCTTTGTCTTTGCCTTTGCCTTTGCCTTTGAAGCAAGCCACGAATGTGCCCATGGAATCCATGGTGTGATTTTGGTGTTGCTCCTCAAGTGTGAGTTGTGAGTGAATGTTCTCAATGTTGAGATTGGTTGCCTTCATGGCAGTGAGGATCATTTTGAGCATATCATAGGATGGAGGTAGTGAGATGATGGCAACAGCAATAAGTTTTTCATTGAGTTGCTGCCTGAGTGAGGAGTGTGTGTGTGTGTGATGCACACACTAGACAGCAAGGTCACAAGAGTGAAAGGAGGGGATTGGTGAAGGATGAGACAATATGCTCAGGATGAAATCATGCTGAAAGGCAGATATCCCAGATGTATAAAGCTAAAGAGATGCATACTACAGGGATGCCCTATATATACTAAAGAGATTGGTGCACAGACCATGTGCTGTCACTATAGGGCAGGCATATGTAGGTAAGATGTGCAGCATCTGTGAGAACTATCAGTAATCAATGTGCAGCATTGCACAGCATCAATAAGTGACTGAGAATATGAGTCATATATGTATAGTAATCAATCAGGTGACAAATGGATATGAGTCATAGATAATCATGATAAGATCTACTGATGATCTGACAAGATGAGATAAGATATCTCTTGTAGATCTTGAGCAATAAGATTAAAAGAAATCATAAAATGATGAGAAAAATAAGTACATCCTGACAGTGTGCAGTGTGCACCATCATAATTATTTGCAGTTCAAGGGGGGTGTCATCAGATAGAGTGCTGCAGAATAGCTCACTAATCAAGTAAGCAATCTTCTGCTCCCCTTTCCCTTCATATCATGTCATTAGCTTCTCCCAAGTGTCTTTTGAGGTTGTTGTCAGGATACATTTATTTTTCTCTTAATTCTATGATTTCTTTCATCCTTATCACTCAAGATCTACACAAGATATCTTATCAGATCATGTAGATCTTATTGCGATTATATATGACTCATTTCCATTTCGTCATCGGCCTGATTACTATATACATATGACACATATTCCCACAGTCGCTTACAGAGCTTCTCACAGATGCTGCGCATCCTTACTGATGCTGTGCAAGTTGCTTATTGATCGTTCACAGGAATGCTGCGCATTCCTTTATGATATACCTGCCCTACAGTACATACATGGTCTGTGCGCAGATTCCCTTTAGTATATATACTTCAGCTGTATCGTAGTTACTCTTCAGCTGAATACATCTGGGATATCCATTTGCTTAAGCGTGATCTCATCCCTTTGTTAGCTCTCTCTCTTTCCTTTACATTGTGTGACCTTGCTGGCAAACGTCAGCCTCACAATTGTATTCAGCTCTCATCCCTCGCAACCTCACACATCTATTTCCCCTCCGCACCATCACTCCCCTCCCTCCTCACTCGAGAGAGTGTTGTAATTGTTATAGTTCTCAAATTCTTTGTAGTTCAGCTGCAGCGCCGGGCCATACATTGCCTCAGCGAGCAGTGCAAGGGTGTCTACCAATTAGTGGGGCATCGAAGATCTCTCTGACAACCGTTTGGACCAGAGATACTATAATTTTTACTATATCAAAGATCTCTTTCGTAGTAGTTTTGGTACTTAGCACAACTACCTACGATCCACTTCCACTCTGTGTTTGAAAGGCTTGTTCCCTTGAAAAAGGAACAAAGAGTTTTCACTTCACACAGTTTTATTTTTCATCATTCCGAGGATACTCTGCTCACAGAAAAGAGGACTAGGTCGGGCAAATCATACGCCAGACTTACCTCTCCCATATCTCCATCCACATGACCACGCACCTCCCAAGCCCTTATCCGATTCTACGGCAATGCATTCGAATATCGCCGACAACAAGCTATCTGGTTCTATAAGCTCCATAACCCATACTACGCCACTCATCCTGAAGAATTCCTGTGGCATTTCTTTCCTCACTACTGGGAAAGAACCAGCCCATATTACAATTCGCTCCCCCAACAATTCATCTTTAGGGGAGAAGTCATCAGATGAGCAGTCCATCAATTTGGCAAGCAAGAGAACCAAGAGAAGAAATACAAGAATCATCGGAAGAAAGAATGGAGGACAACAGAATAAACCCCATAGCAGTCTGGATAGTGGATCTGGAGGATACCTTGGAGACGATGAGACACGAGATAGAACAATCAAAGATGGCACAGCAACAACAACAACAACACCAATTGGAAATGGGGAATGCATTGGTCAAGATAACCAAATCATTGGCCAAAATAACATTGATGCTATCCGCCCCCCAAACCCAAATGCCACCTTTGACAAATATCTCTGGCCACACTGTTGCCCCCACGGGCCACGTATTTGCCCAACACCGGGTAAAAGTTTCATCTCCTACTCCATACTCGGGGAAGCGAGACAAACTTGATTCCTTCATACAAGAATTATTTCTTGTATTTGCAGCAAATAAAACGTGGACGGATAGCAACAGGATTACATATGCCCTATCATATATGATAGGAGGAAGCGCAGAAGCCTGGAGAAACCTAGTTGTGGCAAAATAACGATTACACGAAGTCCATCCGAATAACCCACTATATCCAGAACCTTTCACAAACTGGATGGACTTCGATATGAAATTACGTGCACAATTCAGGGATCCAGATGAAGCACAAATGGCGCAACAGCAGTTGCACAAATTACGACAAGGGGGAAAATCAGCAGAAGAATTCACCATGGAATTCCTCTTAATAGCAGCAAAGATGAAATACGACGAAGAAGCACTGATCAACTGCTACAAAAGAGGATTGAATGTGGATCTTCTCCAAAGAATCTACAATATAAACCCTCCCCCTTCCACGTACTTATCATGGCAACAGATGGCGCAGAGTACGGATCGACATATGAGAGAGTTTAAGCAATTGGTTGCTGATAGGGGATCCTCAAGCTGGGGACCCAGATACAACCGAAATGCTAACACTCAAAATAATGTCGCTAATCCTTCTGCTAGCCATAAAGCCAGCAATGAAACAGTACCCATGGACGTAGACCGTGCACAAAGACGCCGAGAAATCATTTGCTTCAACTGCAGGGAGAAGGGACACATATCGCGGGACTGTCCTCAGAGGAAGAAAGAGAAACTACGCACTATTCATGAACAAATCAGAGGCATGTCTACAGAAGAATTTGCACAGATGCTAAATGACGAAGCGATTAAGAAAATCGCAAAGGAAGTGGGTTTTGGAAGGGACAAGTAGTAGATGTCGCTACCTCGTCCAACCGATTTTCAGTACTTACTCCAGATGACGGCGCTGTTGACCACACCAATGTATGTGATCCAATTGAAATATTTAATCACATTGAACCAGAGAAAAAGACTGAGAAGAAGACATCAGAGAGTATGCCCTCTCTAGAAAAAGAAAAGCACATTATCATGGGAACACGAACGGAATTGCCCATGATAGAAATAGAAGTCAAGAAGCCAGACAGTGGACAAGTTATTACTATTCAAGCCTTGGTTGATTCAGGAGCAACAACTTGTTATGTAGACGAAGAGTTTGTCAAAAACAATCGTCTTATTACAAAGAAACTCCCAATCGCTATTCCAGTCTACAACGTCGATGGGACCAAAAACGAAAGAGGTTCTATCAAAGAAACCGTGGATCTCATAGTCAAAATACAAAACCACACAGAAAGAACCACATTCTGTGTTACAGGACTAGGAAAAGTCAACCTTATTCTTGGAGAAACATGGTTGAAAATCCACAATCCCGAGATAGACTGGGAAACAGGCAAAGTAAAATTCTCTAGATGTCCATGACAATGCCACGTCAGAGTAGTAGCAGAATGAAAGGAACATAAACGGAGAAAGGAAGAAGAAGTTCCTGAATTGAAAGAAGTGGATGATGAAGACGAAGACATGATAGGAAAAGAAGACAAAGTACTATGTGTCATGATCGGAAATCCTGAAATGGAAGTGTCCATATCAAATATATCCCAGGATTTAGCGATAGAAGCAGAAAAACGAAAGATCAAAAAATCATTCAAAGATATAGTACCCAAAGCGTACCATGGATTCAAATCCGTATTCGCAAAAGAATCATTTGACGAATTACCTCCCAAACGAACCTGGGATCATGCCATCGAATTAAAACCAAATGCGAAAATGCACATGGGGAAAATCTACAATCTTTCGTTTACAGAACAAAAGGAGTTGGAAAAGTTTATTGAAGAAAACTTGAAATCAGGACGAATCAGACCATCCAAATTGCCAATGGCCTCCCCCTTCTTCTTTATCAAAAAGAAATCAGGGGAATTACGTCCAATTCAAGACTACAGATGCCTCAATGAGATTACAATCAAAAATTCGTATCCATTACCACTCATATCAGAATTGATTGATAAACTCAAAGGGGCTAAGTACTTCACAAAACTCGATATCAGATGGGGATATAACAATGTTCGTATCAAAGAAGGAGACGAATGGAAGGCTGCCTTCATTACGAACCAAGGATTATATGAACCCCTAGTGATGTTCTTTGGGCTTACCAACAGCCCCACTACCTTTCAAACCATGATGAATCATCTCTTCAGAGAGTTGATAGCAAAAGGAAAAGTGGTAGTATATATGGACGACATCCTTATCTTCACGGTGACGATTGAAGAACATAGGATTATAGTGGAAGAAGTGTTGAAGATATTACGCGATAACAAACTATACCTCAAACCAGAGAAATGTGATTTCGAAAAGACAGAAATCGACTACCTTGGACTTAAAATCTCCTTTGACAAAATCATGATGGACCCTGTCAAAGTTCAAGGTATCGCAGAATGGCCTATTCCCACCTCTGTCACAGAAGTCCGTTCCTTTTTGGGATTCACAAACTTTTATCGCCGTTTTATCAGAGGATTCTCCGACATAGCAAAACCACTCAACTCTCTTCTACAAAAAGATATAAAATGGCATTGGGATTCAGAACAACAAGAATCATTCGAAAACCTTAAAACAGCGTTATGTTCTAAACCGGTTTTGGTTTTCCCTGAACCCAATCGCCCTTACCTTGTAGAAGCAGACAGTTCAGGATACGCTACAGGAGCAGTATTGTCACAAATGAGAGAAGACGAGAAGTGGCACCCAGTGGCGTACATCAGTAAAGGATTATCACCTGCAGAAAGGAATTACGACATCTACGACAAAGAGATGTTAGCCATTATATGCGCGCTGGAACAATGGAGACACTATCTAGAAGGAACAGATAGTCCAGTCCAGATCCTCATGGATCACAAAAACCTAGAGTACTTTATGAGTGCCCAGAAATTGAACCGTCGCCAGGCTCGATGGTCTCTATTTCTTTCTAGGTTCAATATCCACCTTTCCCACAGACTGGGAAAGAGTTCAGCCAAACCAGATCTCCTCTCGAGACAAGCGGATCATAAAGAGGGGGTGGAACATGACAACGAGAATGTCATACTGCTAAAACCTGAATTTTTCAAAAATAATCTGGTTGATAGCGCTTGCGCATCCCAAATTATAGACAAAAACATCATAGCAGTCTTGGCAAACAATATTCCACTTCTTCAAAAGATTGCAGACGAACAGGAGAAAGACGGAGATGTCAAAATGTGGGCAGAACTATCAGCAGACGAATGCAAGACAGCTACCATAGCAGGATGGGGACAAAACAACAAAGGATTACTTACGTTCAAAGATAAAATCCTAGTCCCAGATAGTTGCAGAGCAGAAGTCGTCAAATACTGCCACGATACTCCAATTGCAGGACATCCAGGGCAATGGAGGACACTAGAGCTAGTGTCAAGAACATTCTGGTGGAAGGGAATGGCTGCGTATGTTGGGAAATATGTCAAAAGTTGTGACATTTGTCAGAGAACAAAAACAATCACGAAGAAACCACAAGGCGAATTGACACCAAACGAAATACCATCATATCCCTGGCAGATCATATCCACAGATCTCATTACACAATTACCTGAAAGTCAAGGATATGACTCAATACTTGTAGTAGTTGACCGATTCTCAAAAATGATACATATCATGGCAACAACATCCGACATAACAGCAGAAGGAATAGCAAGGATGTTCAGAGATAATGTTTGGAAACATCATGGACTACCTGAAAAGATCATATCTGATCAGGGACCACAATTTGCTTCCAAAATGATGAAGGAGTTGAATCGATTGTTGAGCATCAAAACAGCATTATCGACGGCCTATCATCCCCAAACCGATGGTCAAACAGAACAAATCAATCAAGAGATTGAACAATATCTCAGAATATTCGTTGATCATAGGCAATCAGATTGGATGAATTGGTTACCAATGGCCAAATTTTGCTACAACAATAGAGTCAACGCCTCAACCAAATACTCTCCATTCATGATCAACTCGGGACAAAATCCTCGCATGGGCTTTGAATTGGGCAAGACGTCCACTATCGATTCGGTAGAAAATTTTGTGGAAGGAATGAAGAGGACAAGAGATGATGCAGAATCAGCGCTAAGGAAAGCGGCTGATGATATGAAGAAGTACTATGACGCTCACAGAGGAGCTACACCCATTTACGCAATAGGGGATAAAGTTTGGTTAGATTCAACAAATATTCAAACAGGAAGACCAACAAAGAAACTGGATCATAAACGACTTGGACCTTATCCAATCGAACAAAAATTGTCAAACAACGCATACAAATTGACACTACCCAAGTCAATGAAAATCCACCCGGTATTCCATGTTGCAAAATTGTTACCTTATACACCAAATGAAATCCCAGAACGAATCATAAAAACTCCACCCTCTCCAATCATCAAAGATGGTATCGAACAATACAAAGTCGAAACAATCTTGAATAGTAGGAAAAATAGGGGAAAGATTCAATATCTTATCAAATGGAAGAATTACCCAGAAGACGAAAATTCCTGGGAACCAGCTGCAAACATTCTCAAAGACGTACCCAAGCTGGTCAAAGAATTCCATTCAAAACATCCCCTTGCCATACGTACTATTCAAAAATGCTCAATACCAGTCAAACGACTATCAGACTCAGCCAAATTGCCCACATGAGGATCAGAACATGCTGCCAGATTAGATCTCTACAGTGCTGAAGAAATCATTATTCCCTCAAATAGTCAAAAATTGGTTGACACCCAAATCACCTTAGCTATACCAGATCACTGCTATGGCCGTATTGCGCCTCGCAGTGGTTTGGCTGTTAAGAATTCTATCCATATCGGTGCGGGTGTCATCGATTCAGATTATAGGGGAATTTTTAAAATACTTGTCGTCAATCTCGGCACTGAAGATTTCAAAATCAATATTGGCGATCACATTGCTCAATTGATTCTCGAACATATATCTATTGCTGATGTTCTTGAAGTTAAATCATTGGATGATACTACTCGAGGAGACCAAGGATTCGGTTCTACAGGGATTGCATATGCTTGTCAAGTCGTCTCGCCCTAAAAGAGGGGGTATTTGTCAGGATACATTTATTTTTCTCTTAATTCTATGATTTCTTTCATCCTTATCACTCAAGATCTACACAAGATATCTTATCAGATCATGTAGATCTTATCGCGATTATATATGACTCATTTCCATTTCATCATCGGCCCAATTACTATATACATATGACACATATTCCCACAGTCGCTTACAGAGCTTCTCACAGATGCTGCACATCCTTACTGATGCTGTGCAAGTTGCTTATTGATCATTCACAGGAATGCTGCACATTCCTTTATGATATACCTGCCCTACAGTACATACATGGTCTGTGCGCAGATTCCCTTTAGTATATATACTTCAACTGTATCGTAGTTACTCTTCAGCTGAATACATCTGGGATATCCATTTGCTTAAGCGTGATCTCATCCCTTTGTTAGCTCTCTCTCTTTCCTTTACATTGTGTGACCTTGCTGGCAAACATCGGCCTCACAGTTGTTGCATATAGCATGGTGTTGAGAGGCTTGTCACTGAGCATCAATGTGATTTGCATGCATGTGTTGTTGTTGTGGTTGACCCAGTCATCATAGTTTGGTGATGTGTTGGCCAGGGCCTTATTGGAGCCACTGATGATAGGCCATGGTCCATGCACTTGAAGAACCATTTGATGCAGAATTTCCAGAAGGTAAAATTTTCACCATTTTCTGCAAGGAAAGGTACATTGTAGAGCTTGCTTGAAGCTTTTGCATTTGAGCTTGTTGCAGTGCCTGCCATCATGGCAGCACACCCAGTTGCTGGTGTGGGAGTCTTGCTTGTTGAGGCTGCTGCTGACATGGCATGTGAAGTGTGGGGGTGTGAGTTTGTCTCAAAGGTGGTGCTTGCTCAGTTTCAATAGACCTCAGGTTTCATAATCTATTGAATGAGATTGCTTTGAAAGAGCACAGCCAACTGTAGAAAGAAGATTATTGTATTCTCAGTCTCTTTGTAGAAGACTGAGGGAAAAGAAAACATGTGAGAGAAATTTTCTATAACTAAAGGGTCCATCTGTATTGTCCCTGAGTCCTGTGAGAGGTCTATGTGGCATAGCTGCACAGTTGTGCATTTGCTGTCACACATTGCTATAAACTCCAACAGCAGAGGTTCCAAGCATATTGACATACACTTTCAGTTCATTTGTCAGTGTGCTCTCTCTGAATCTGCCTCTCAATTTCTCTGATTTACTAAAGGGTGTAATCCCCTTTCTTATAGGAGGGGAATCCTTGTCCCTCTTAGATGCATTCCAACCATGTACTGAATCTCAGTAGTACACTCCAAGACCTCCTGTCCATAGGATTCAGCCACCATTCATGTGCTGAACCCTTACATGTCCATAGCAACAGGGGGTGTTGAACTTTCTCATGTTTATACTCTGTCCACACTCTCAGCCACAGTTAGCTACATGGTCTGTGTGCTGACCCTACTTGTACTTATAGCTGCAACCTTGTCTCTGAATGATCATTGGCTCTAGTTGCATTCCTCCTCACTTGTCTGAACTCATGAGCACCAGTTCACTGGTTGTTCATATTTCTTACTTGTGCATGCCCACTGCAGTCATCTTGAGCTTGAGCCTCATCACCATGAGAGTGTAAAAATGGGTGTATGAGCACAGCTAGGAGAAAGATGATGTCTAAGTTTAATTTAGTCATAGAGGAAAGAAGTGGCACTAAGGCCTGACTATAGAGATTAATCCCCATTGAGGGTTTATGACTGATGTTAAGATAGAAGATTAAAAGAAGACAATGACCAGAGAGAAGATATAGTAGGTTTGATAGAATTTGGATGGAGCTACAATGTGTAGACCAACCAAAAGGAGATAAGTATTAGAGATAATTAGAAGAGAGAAGAATAAGATGTACATATGTAGATAAGATCAGATCAGATGAAGATCAGAAGATGATGAGAAGATAAGATGGGGCAAGGGCATGATTAGTGTCATATAGTGAGTGATAAATTCAACAGAGAGCTCATCACAAAAGTTCTGAATAAAATAAATGTAGGGCTGAACAGATCACTTCAATAGATCTTGAGCAATATAGAGATTTGTAGAGATATGAATACAGAGAAGATATGGAAAATGAAGAGAAAATGAGGACAGTGAAACATGACCTAACAATCCACTTTATGGCTGCTGCTGGCTCTCCTCTGACAACATGCAATGAAGCAGGCTATGTGTCATACTAGGCCAATGAAAGATACTGCAGTAAGCAGGTCAAGACAAAAATGTATTGCAGTCATACTGCAGCAGTGAGAGAGATGTGTGGGTGTGAGTAAGAGGCCACAACACAGTAAGAGTGGGCTGCAGGGAGGTAGGTGGAGTGAGAATAAGATGGGAGAAATGAATGAGAGTACTCACTCAGACAAGTAAGAGAATGTCTGAGGAGATGTGTGGTAGAGTGTCCATCTTATGTAGTGTCTGTAAGTAGAGTTTGAGTGGAAATGTAGAATGTGTAGAACAAGAGCTACCAGGTATAGAAGTGGGGCACATGTCATATCAACACAGTAAGTGGGGCCTGTGTGGGAAGAGAAGGTAGTCCATGATGTAATGTGTACATGTAGTGTAAAGTATAGTGTGAGAGGAAGGGCCAAATGAAAATAATGACATACACATTCAACATCCTCTACCCTCAGCCAACAATGGTATACCACTACAGACCCAGCTGGACTTGGTCATAAATGTATAGAGCACCAATTGTATAAATTCTCTATGCATTATGAGCAATGTTGACTGTATAGTGTTACAAGACACTTGCTTTGGTGCCTCATATTGGATGCATGGTGTTGGAGATTACAGTGACATGCAACAGCAAATGCACAATAGCATGATGGTGTGACAGTGCAAATAGCACAATGTGCCACACAGACCTCTTGTGGGACTCAGGGATGATATGGATGGACCCTACTTACAGAAAATTTTCTCTCACATAGTTTTCTTTTCCCTCAGTCTTCTACAAAGAGACTGAGGTCAGTACTTACTCCTATGTTGTTCACATTTTATGTTTTTTCACTATTTCTCCCTGTGGAATACATTTCTCTTCTTTCTACAGTTGGCTGTGTTCTATTTCCAAGCAACCTCATTCAACAGATTATGAGACCTGAAGTCTATTGAAACTGAGCAAGCACCTTTGAGACAAATTTACACCCATGCACATACCACACCATGTCAGCAGCAGCTATGACAAGCAAGACTCCTGCACCAGTGACTGGAAGCACCACCACAACAGCTGGTGCTGTGGCAAGCTCAAATGCAAAAGCCTTGAGCAAGCTCTACAATGTACCTTTTCTCACAGAAAACAGTGAAAATTTCACCCTCTGGAAATTTCATGTTGAAATAGTTCTTCAAGTGTGTGGACTCTGGCCTATTGTCAATGGTCCCAATAAGGCTCCAGCCAAAACCTCACCCAACTATGATGACTGGGTCAATCATTACCGCAATGTGTATGTGCAAATTATGTTGATGCTCAATGATGAGCTTCTCAACACTGTGTTGAAACAGGCGCAGGGATGTGCATGGCAGGTAAACCATAACCAGAAGAAGATAGGCTTGTTGCCACATCAATATTAGAGGGAAGAGCCAAAGGATCAATGTCCAGAGGCAAGACATCTGAGGAGAGAGCTGAGGAGAGAGCAGACAGAGGCATATGCATAAAGAGGGTATGCAGAAAGATAGAGTGACTGTGCAAAACAGGTAGTGTCAGATAAACAATAAAGTGTGTGTGATAGATTACATACCTCAGCAAGAGTATAAAATGCAGAGGTAGGAGCAGAGAAGATATAGTAAAGATGACTCAAAGTTAGAGAGGAGTCTGAATCATATAGAATGAGGAGATGTCCAAAAATGGAAAGGTAAGAGTCCAATCATTATGATTTGAATTCATGTGAAAAATACTGGCTTGGTGCTAAGAGCAGCCTATTGGACAGTCTTAGGGAAGGTCTGTAATGATACCCCTGGTAACAGGGTAATGGGTATGCACTTGAATAGCATAATAGATACTTTGAATGGCGATATAGAGTGGGATCAATGAGATAGTGATGAGGATGATACCACCAATAACTAAACAAGGATCCAGAGTGACAAGTCTAGGATGTCTTAGCGATGCTTAGTGACTGAGAGATCTTAGATTTAATTGATAGAGGAGTGAAGTGAATTTGTAGCAAGCTTAGATCAAGCACAGTGAAAGGAGAATCCCTAGATTGCAAAGTTGACAAGACTGGGGTTTAAGACTGCCAGTCTGTCAACTATTTATACAAACTGGAGATCTAAGTATAGTAAAGTTGTGCAGTATGTGCAGTAAGTACATGTCTATGTGATATAAGTGGCTCAGCCACAAACACAAAATGAACATCAAATAAACAAAGATGAAAATGAGAAGTCCTTGCTAATTGTATAGTAATAGTCCTTAGCAAGTAAATGTTATAATAAATAAAGAAAGATAAAAGGAAAAAAGGATGAGTCTAGTATAGTACTTGGAGCTAAGCTCACACTTAAGTATGTAAATACTTAAGTACTATAGTAGAGAAAAGAAATATAAGTCCTAACTAAGTAAAGTGGAGCTAAGCTCACACTTGTAGTAATAATACTAGTAAGTAAGATAAGAGAAAATAAAGAGAAGAAGAAACAAAGAAATTGTTACGAGGTGCCTATGCAAGTGCCTCATAACACTTGGTGTGTAGACAGCATGTCCAGTGTTATATAGTAGATGCAGATTTGACACACTGTACTATATGCAACAACAGCTAAAGACACTTGGGAGAAGTTGATGATGCATTATGAAGGGAAAGGGGAATGTTGATGTGCAATGTTTGGCACAACAGTCACCTAAGCTGGGTTACTCCATTTGAGGAGAAAATGAGTGGGCATGTGGAAAGAGTGACAGAAGAAGGGTAAGCCAGCCCAGAAGCAACATCATGATTGCAGAATATAAGTAGACAAGGAGTGTAGCCCAACCCATGATGAGGGAGGAGACTAAGAAGTCAACTGCTAAATAGTGTCCCAGTATAAATCCCTAACTATCTAAGCAAACCATGCACAGACCAGGGGAAGAGTGTAGTACAGTGTGTGGGAGGGATGAGTAATTATCCCAACATGTGGTATGTCAGATGATAGGAAGGAGTGAACAGCATGTCAGAAAATTCCAACAGGGAACAGAAAATAGCTTACTTGATCAGTGAGCTATTCTGCAGCACTCTTTCTGATTATGCTCCCCTCAAACCACAAATCAACATGATGGTGCACACCACACACTCTCTACTCACTCAGGCAGCAACCTGACAAAAAACTCATTACCACTGCATCATCATCTTGCTTCCTCCATCCTATGACATGTTTAAAATGATTCTCACCACCATGAAAGTGACCAATCTCAACATCAAGAATGTTTGCTCACAAATTGCACTTGAGGGGCAATGCTGACACCACATGACAGATTCCACAGGTGCATTTGTGGCACACTTCAAAGGCAAAAAGCACTGGCAAAGCACAAGGTGAAAGGATTTTGCATGCACTGCAACAGCCACAAAGTTGAAGACTGTCACAAGCTCAAAGCTGAATGCAAAAGGGGCACCACAATGGTGCATGTCACTACCAACAGCACAGCACTACATGCTCAAACACACAATGAAGATGACAGTTATTCAATCTCTTCAAAGTCACCAAAAAACTTGTGTAATGTCATGATCTCACAGCTTGCTGGCTCATTGACTCTGGTGCCAGTCACCATATGAGCTCCAACTGTGACTGGTTCTATCCCAACCACCCATTCACAATGCTGCACAAAGTCTGGCTCAGCGATAACAGCTATATTCTTGCTGAGGGTGCCAGCAACATCTACACAAAGATGCTCACCAACAAGAAGTGGAATCAGGCTATCCTGTAGGACATACTCTATGTCCCCAAGCTCCATGGTAATCTCCTATCAGTCTCTGCACTTGCAAAATGTGGTGCACATGTCCAATTCAAGGAGGACATGCATGAGATTATCAACAAGGATAACATGCTCACATGTGTTGGCCACCTCAAGGATAACCTCTATATCCTTGACATGTGCATACATGTGCCTGACACTGCATGCTGCAAACACAGGTTCAGGCAGACAACAGCAGATATAGTATATATGAAGCAATAGTAAGTGATCCCTAAAAGGGAGAGAGTAGCAGTCATAACTGCAGTGACAAGTAGTATGTGTGGACAATAGTAGTGAGCCACAATGCAATAGAGACAGCTGCAGGGGAGTGAAAAGAGTGGTAGAAGATGGGAGAGTGAATTACTCACTCAAACAATGTAGAAGACATTGGAGGAGTTATAGCATATAGAGACCATCTTCAGTAGTGTTTGGAATGAAGGTTCATGTGGAGAGTGAAGTGGTAAAGTACAAGGACTACTATAAAGATGTGAGGGGCATGTGTCATATGGATGTCATAAGCAGGGCCCATGTGTGAAGGAGAGATAAATCTGGGATGATGGTGAAGTAAGTGCATAATATGTATGTAAGTAGTACATACATAGAAAGCCAAATGAAAAGTATGCATACACCTCAACACATGCATCATGCATGTTGCATCATTCCCATCCAAAGGCATCAACATCTCTAATGATCCTTCTGCCTTCATTACATGCACAAGCATGGCTACTGCTGACATACAGACCTGACACCACTGCCTCAGTCACATTGGCATAGTGTCAGGACACTCTATTTTTCTCTACATTTTACAATTTCTTTCTATCTTATCATGAGAGATCTACACTATACATCTTATCTAGATCTCTCATGATAATACATGACTCCTTTATGATTCATCATCAGACTGGTTACTAATTACTTATGACACATACTCTCATGACAACTGTACAATGCTGTGCATTACTTACAGATCATTCTCACACATGCTGCACATGGCATCATGCTATCCTCATTTCATAGTTACAAATGCCTACCCTACAGTACCACATGTGGTCTGTGCACACAAGTATTTACTATATATACTGTACTAAGTAGTGTACTTGTTCTTTAGCTCAGTACTTCTAGGATATCTGCTTCATAGTGCATTAGTCCTTGCAATACTATCATCGTCCTCTCCTCTCTCTTCAATAGGATGGCTGTGTGACCTTGCTAGCAGCATCAGCCTCACACATATACTCCATCATGCACATGGTCCACAATGGTATGGTCAAGGGCATGGCCATCACTGACATGATGCTCTCAGGATATGTGAGCCTTGCATAAAGGGCAAACATTTGCAACATGACATTGCAAGAATGACATGGATGCACACTGACAAAGCTCTTGGCTGCATCTTCTCAGATCTGTGCAGGCCCATGCAAACACACTCCCATGAAGGGTATGACCACTTCATGACATTCATCAATGACAAGTCATGCAAAGTCTTTATCTGTGGCCTCAAACACAAAAGCAATCTGCATGATTGTCTCACAGTCTTTGTTGCACATGCTGAAGTTGAGGCAGGTGCAAAACTGAAGGCACCTCTGTTCAGACAGCAGAGGCAAATACATGGGCAAGCACATGCAAAGATTTCTGTGCATGCATGGCATTAAATACAAGATGATGACTGCTGACATGCCACAACACAATGGCATCACTGAACACATGAATCACACACTCATTGAGACTGTACATGATAAGCTCTCATGATGATGTTGAAGGAGGTTGCTTGGAAAGAGTGCAGCTGACTGTAGAAAGAAGAGTATTGTATTCTACAGTGAGAAAACATAAAATGCAAACATTGTAGGAGTAAGTACTGACCTCAGTCTCTTTGTAGGAGGCTGAGGGGAAAGAAAACTAAGCAGAGAAATTTTCTTGTAAGTAAAGGGTCCAGCCATATTGTCCCTGAGTCCAGCAAGAGGTCTGTGCAGCACCTCACACTATTCACATAGTCATGTGGCCACACTATCACACATTCACTGTCACACATCACTGTTATCTCCAACAGATGAGGCTTGAGGCAGTGATAGTAGGCATGCATAAATAAGAGATATGAACAGCCAGTAGACTGGTGCTCATCAGTTCAGATGAGTGAGGAGAAACACAGCTAGAGTCAATAATATACTGGATCAAGTCTGCAGCTATAAGCACAAATATGGGCAGTGCACAGACCATGTAAATACTCATGGCTAAGTGTGTGTACAGAAAAGTTTAACAGTGCACACACTCCTCACCAACACTGACCTCCCTCATTCTTACTGGTACAACACTATTGAGTACACCACATACCTGCACAAGATAGTGCCAACACATGCATCTGAAGACAATCTTAGACTGGAAGAATCATGGAGTGGTAATAAGCCCAATGTCACCCTTGTCCACATCTTCAGTTGCAAAGCCTTTGTCCACTTTCTAGACAGGTATCAGCATAAGCTTGATGCAAAGTCACTCCTCTGCACCTTCATAGGCTATGCATGAAATTGGCGAGCCTATTGCCCAGTCCACTGGCCAAGTGGGTGCTGTGAGGCTGACACTATGTCGAAGCTGAACAACTGAGGAAGAAAGCTAAAACAACAATAAGGACAATTGCACTTTGACTAGTGGATATCCCAGATATACAATCAGTAAGAGTAAGACAAGAGAAAACTAGAAGACTACTATACCTAGTGGATATCCCAGATGATCAGAACTGGGGAATAAACCACTAGGAGTCCTACATATATATAGTACCCTAGAAC
>QLPN01007433.1:0-10831 GCA_003314395.1 Albatrellus ellisii
CAAACAACTGAAGAAAGACTAAAACAAAGAGGGCAATTGTGCTTCAACTAGTGGATATCCCAGATGTATAATTAGTAAGGTAGAACAAGAAATAGACTAGGGACTACTGCACCTAGTGGATATCCCAGATAATCAGAACTGGAGAATCAACTGCTAGATGTCCTGTGTATATATAGTATGCTGGAGAGTGCACAGACTATGCTGTACAGTATAGGGCTGGAGAGTGAGAAAGTATAGTAGTGATGTCATACCTAATAATAGAGGGGATGCATAAGTGCTGACTGAGGCTCTGCAGTAACTGTGAGAGTGATTGGTGATACTCAGCAGCAGGTGTGAGAAGGATTGGTGAGCATCCACAGTAAGAGTGAGAAAACAAATCATAACTAAGGAGAGAACAGGCCAATCAGAGATTGGACAACCAGCATGTCATCAGCCAATAAAGATGAACAAATACAATGCATGACCATGAGAATCACTTCAATAGATCAGGAGCAATTGTAAGATCTGTAGTGATAGAGACATAGGATAAATAGGAAAAATGAAAGGAAAGAATAAGAAAAACAATAGTGGCCTGACAGGTGGAACACTTATTACACTTATCAAGTGCATAACAACTACCTTGTTACCAGGGGTATAGTTATTGCAAACAGAGGATCATGATCCATGATCCTAACATGGGGTCATCAGTGACTGTGCCTACACTACAATGTGGGTCCCATCAATTCCAGTTTCACCAAAAAGAAGTATCAGGTTTTTGTGATTCAAGGATCTGACCAAGTGTCAGGGAGATCACAAAATAATGGCATGCTGATATGTGCTGTGCTGGGCTGAAGGGGAATAACAACCACGACCACAACAATTGCTGGAGGGTGTGAGTTGTAAGATTCTCTAGACATGACTTGGGCAACAAATGGGTGATATGATGTGATAAAGAGAATGCAATGCAATGCAAGGGAGAATGCAATAGAGAACACAACACAATGGAGACTAGATGCAATGCAATGCAATAATAGACATGACCTACAAGGAATGCACACTTCCTTGATAGTGAGACATGTGGAGGGAAGATCAGAACATGCTTTTTCACAAATGGACTTGGACAGGAAGAGAAATCAAATCATGAGTGGGGGAAATCTGCTGGTTCTGGCTGATGATGCACTATCTAAATACAAGTTGGTATGGGTATAGGACAATCATTGCTGAACATGGGGGAGCCAACACTGGAAAAGGGGCAGAATGTGACTGGGCAAGGACAAGGGATGGGGCACAGGGATGTGACCATAGATGCAAGGTGAGAATGGGTGAACTGGAGGGTAAAGTGGAATGCAGCAATAGGAATGAGTGGCAAAATTAGAGCAGAGGTACAGAGAAGGAAAAGAAAACAGATGAGAAATTGGTTTTTTTTGTTTTTATTTTTGTTTTTGTTTTTGTTGGTGGGAAGCAGAGAGACTTTGAGAGATGAAAGGAAGAGAGAGACAGATGGAAAAAGAAACAAGAAGGTAATGCTGATCATAGAGAGAATAGGAAAAGGCAAAATAGAGTGGGAGGATGGCAGCCACCATCAATAAGCTTCATGAACACCATCTTTTTCATCCACCATCCAGCAGCCAACATGTCCCATGCTACATCTACCACCACTACTTCCTCCAACCACATGCTTTTGCATCTGTGAGTGCATATGCACATGATGCTCAATGAGTGGCCACAAGGTGAAGGGGTGTTTGAGGAGTCCTATCAATTGTGGACAGTGGGCACAGGGCACCTCTTGGTACATAACATGGACAGGCACAGGGGCATGAGATACTAATTGTCAATGCACAGGGGCAACACCAGCAGTGCAGCAGCTTGGAAGCTGATGTCACCCTCTTTGTAGATGGTGTGTGCAGCATCTTGGCACCTGTCACTGAGGCAAGCTGGGTCAGTTGGGCACAGGAATTCCTGCTGCTGGTGCAGATTATGGAATGGGCCAGGCAGGCTGATGAGGCACTCAAGTGTGAGCTGGAGCTTGAGGAAGCCACCAAATGGGAATGTGAGGAGCATGAAACACAAGAAAGGGTGGAGTGGGAGGCATAGGAGCTGGTAAACCATGAGGTGCAAGAATGCATGGAGTGGGAGGCACATGCACAGGCAGAATGTGAGGTGCAAGAACATGCAGAGCAGGAGGTGCAGGCACTGGTGGACCACAAGCAGGCAGAACATGAGGAGGCTGAACAACATGAGGTCAAGGATCATGCACAGGCAGAATGCACAGCACAGAAAGAGGTGGATCAGGTGTCACAGGAGGAGGTGGAACAAGAGGCAGGTGCATCACACATGACTGAGGAACACCCAACCTCACTGCAGGCCAAACAGGCAACACCACAGGCAGGAGTTGGAACATGCAGGCAGAAGGCCAAGGTTGTACTGCCCCCACCAAAGCATGGGCAGGCACAGATGCAAGAGTCAGGCATCAAGGTGTGTGCAGTGGCCCGTTGAGTGGCCAAATGCAAACAACCCACACCCCCTGAGCCAGTTGACAACAAGGACAGCAACAACAAGGATGGCAACAATGAGGAGGGCAACAATGAGGAGGGTGAGGCTAGAGAAGATATGGCAGACCATACCAGCTCAACAGCATCAATAGCATCAAAACACAGTGTGGAAGATGCAGATGAGGACACCATGCTGTGCCAACAAAAATGTGCATGCACAGGCATGATGACCCCAAAGATGGCTGCTGGTGCAGTCAAGCAACAGGAGTGGAAATGGACTGATGTGGGGCCAACATGGCAGGTAAGTACCCTCTCCACAACCTCTCTGCAGCATGGTTGACACCTCCCAGGCAATGAAGCTGTGCTCCCAGTGCCAACACACAGACAGTGAGTGCTGGTGGCACAAGCAGGCAGGGTGATGCATCAGGTGTGTGCATCAGCAGCAATGCTGCAAATTCACCATACTGCTGGACTGGGTGGTTGCAATATGTGAGTCCCTTTACTGGTGCAGTGTGACATGGACACTAATCAGCCAGTCACAGAACTGCAACCTCTTACCCCACTCTTCATGCAAGGTAGCAGTGAGGCAGCCAGGTCCAGTCATTCCATCACATGCAAGTGGTCTGTGTCTGAGGGGCCCCTACTGGAGGTGGGTGGGCCTTGAATTCCCAATGACCCCACTGTGCCTTGACTACCAAAACAGCAATGTGATGGACACCACCAACTGGGGAGCCCTCTGGTGTTACAAGATGCAGTATGCTGAGCTGGGGCTGCAGTGGCTCTTGATCAACCAGTCCATGCACTTGCTGGGGGCTGAGATCCAGATCATCCATGCACAACTCACAGAACAAGAGCAAGGGAGTCTGAAGTGCAGTGCATTGCATTGGAAGGCAGTGGGGTCAAAAGGCAAGGGTAATGAGTGGGAGTAAAGGTCACCACATGTGCATTTTCATTGTCTCCTGTATATGCAGAAATATTTACAATAAAAGCAGAAGGGTGAAAGCAAAGGAACAAGTGAGAGACTTGTGAGCACATTAAAAACTGGATAGGAAATGAGCAAAGAGACAAAAAAAAATAAGAGAGACGCATTTTTAGTTGCATTCAACAACTTGCTCCTCAATGTCATCTAGTGTAGTAGACAGAGACAATCTGTCATGATGTCTATAAGATCATCAAGGGAAGGGCAAGGGAATCGCATGTCACACAAAATAGGGGATGATGCAAAATGCCACAATAGGCCTGTTGAGAACTGCACCATCAAATTCCTACTCCTCATTGGCCAAACCCAGTATTGTTTTCCAACACCTAAGTAAATGGATGATTGATGCAACAGCAGATGATTGTTATGTGTGGTGCATTAATGTTGCTGTGTTTGCCTGGTGTCACTGATGGTCATTCTCCAGTGTTATGTGTGCATGATGCTCATCAGCATGAAGTTGCAATAACACAGACTCACTTATTTGCAACAATCCTATTCCCATTTTTCATCTTTACACTACAAATCCCACTCTGTCTATGCTTCCAGCTTCCATTTTTCTTTATTCTTCAGACTCCACTGTTGCCATGTACAGGAAGAGAAAGTACAAGCTGGTAGCAAAGAAAGTGTGCCCAGTTATGGCTGATCTCCCATCATGCTTTCACATTATTTGTAATATATGTGGTGACCCACTTGCATCAATTCCTATACTTTTACACAATCCTCCACTGTTTATTCCAGTTGGATGCTATACTAACAAACAAAAAGACATCATAGACAGAGCACACAAAGGTGACTTCCTTTGGCCTACCAAGCATGATCTTATGCATCACTTTATGTGCCTACAGCACTTGTGTTTTGCCTGGGATGACTCTGAGTGAGGACATTTCCAAGAAGACTTCTTCCCACCCATCAAAATCCCTATCATAGAACACAAGCCTTGGGTACAGCACAACATTCCAATTCTGCCAGGTATCTATGACAAAGCATGTTGCCTTATTACCAAAAAGATCATGGCTGGTGTCTATGAGCCATCCAACTTGTTGTATCAATCTCACTGGTTTTGTGTCATCAAAAAGGATGGTACCAGTCTTTGGATTGTGCAGTCTCAAACCACTCAATGCAGTGATGATCCAACACTCTGGCATACCCCTGTTCACAGACCTTCTCACCAAACAATTCATGGGTCACATTTGTGGCATGACATTGGATCTATATGTCAGCTATGACTCACAGAATCATCACAAGATCTAACTACATTCCAGTCACCATTTGGCATGTTGTGTCTCATCACCCTTCTGATGGGGTGGACAAATTCCATTCCTATTTTCCACAAAGACATTACTCATATTCTGCAGTCTGAAATCCTGCATGTCACAGTACCATTTATTGACAATGTACCAGTGAAAGGTCCCAACACCAATTACTGTGATGCCAACAGTAAATACAAAACAATTCCCCAGAATCCCACCATCTGACACTTCATCTGGGAGCACTTCCAAAATCTTAACTGCATTGTCCAGTGAATGAGATATGCTGGAGGCACATTTTCAGGCACAAGATAGTGCTCTGCACTCTGGACTTCAATGTTGTAGGACACCACTGTACTCCAGAAGGCCATATTCCTGAAGAATTGTGTGTCACAAGAATATCCAGTTGGGGTCCTTGTTGTGACCTCTCCAATGTTCATACATTCCTTGGTACTGTTGGTGTCCTTTGAATCTTCATTCACATTTTCACACACCATGCTCATGCTCTCACTATGCTCACTCATAAACTCCAACCTTTCATCTTTGGTCCAGAGCAGCTAGCAGTGCAAGAAGATCTCAAACAAGCTATTCTCTCATCTCCCACACTCAGACCCATCAACTATCATTTGCCCATGCCTGTTATCCTCTCAGTCAACACCTCATATATCACAATTGGCTTCATCCTCAGCAAAGAAGATTCAGAGAATGCTATTTCACATGTTTCAGCTCAATAACACTTAATGATCAAGAGTCACACTTTTCACAAGCCAAGCTCAAGATCTATGGCTTATTCCATGCCCTGCACACATTAAAACTGTACCTCATAGGTGTTTGCAATCTCTTCATCAAAGTTGATGCACAGTATATAAAGGGCATGCTAGCCAACCCAGACCTCACACTGTCTGCAAGCATTAATTGGTGGATTATCAGCATCCTTGCATTTCACTTCATGCTTGTGCATGTGCCTGGTGTCATCCATGGCCCAGATGGATTGTCACAGAGGCCTTCACAGCCTGGTGATAAGCCTGAGGTTGATGATGAAGAGGAATTTGATGAATAGATTGACTGCTTTTACAGTTTCATGCATATTATTAACCCACCATTTCCACATCCCCACACTACTTCCCAATTCCTCACCATGTTAGCTAACAGTATACCAGAATCCCCAACAGAGGGCAAGACAGTATCACAACCAGATGGCAAAAACATGCCTATGGAACCAATTCCACAAATGCTGCAGCACTGCAACAGGATGAGTGGCTTCTCACTGTTCATGCATGGCTGGACAACCTACAGTGCCCAGCTGATGTCAATGAGGCACAGTATGCAAGATTTGTACACTATTGTACTGAATTTTTTGTGGATACAGGATGGCTCTGGCAAAAAGACCCACATATTCGCACAGGAGAGGGCAGGCAAGGACAATGAGGGAAATGACAAGAATAGATTGAATCTCAGGGGAAAGGAGACTGATGAGGATGGACAAGAGCAGAGTCATAATAAGAGTGACACCAGACATGAGGGCACAGAGTGGGTAGAGAATGCTTTCCAGGGCTTGGAAAGACTTAGAGAGCAAGTAAGATGATGGGGGGAAAGATAGATATAGAGATGAAGCTATAAAGTTATAGCTCCACTCCAAAGAGTAAGACAAAGATGCTGCCTAAAGCAGTAGAGGAAGAGCATGGCCAGATATAAACATACAAGCACAGCCACAGATGGAGAGGATAGAGCAGAGCCACAGAGAGATAAGATAAGATGTAAGAGATATGATAAGAGGTAGATGAGATGGGGATAAGATTGAGATAGAGATAGATAATACAGATAGAGGAATATGGTGAGGGAACTGCTCAGTGGTATAAAAACTCAACAAAGTCCAACACCACATGGCCAGCACAAAGTAGTCCTCATTTATGAGGAGCAATTACCCATTCTGCAATCTGTGCATGATGATATCAGTCATCAGGATATTTATGTGATGTGTGCATTAATTCATGAATGCTTCTGGTGGCCTCAATTGCTGTGAGATGTTGCCTGGTTTGTGTGGACATGTCATATCTGTCAACTGCAGCAGATTAGGAACATCTTGCTGCATCTGACAATTGCAATGCCAGTGCCCTTATTCACCAAAATGTACATGGATTCCATGCACATGCCTCCATCTGATGGATATAAGTATATTGTGCAAGGTTGTTGTTCACTCACACATTATCCTGAATTTCACATGCCAATGGCATTGTTGAGCATCCACATTTGATGTGCACCAGGCTTTGTTTAAGGCTGCAGATGGAGATCAGTCAAAATGGTTTCAGGTTGCATATTCCATATTTTGGGCTGACTGTGTTACAATTTGTAGGTGCATGGGGTGTTCCCCTTATTTTGCTGTTACCAGCACACACCCTCTCCTACCCCTCAACATCACTGAAGCTACCTATCTTGTTCTGCCACCAGATTCCTGTTGGAGTTTACAGCAACATGCAATGGCAAACATGCACGACTGTGAATGTGTGAACATGCAACTGCATGGCTGCACCACACAGACCTCTCATGGTACTCAGGGATGATATGGACAGACCTGTTACTTACAGAAATTTTCCTTCACATCTTCTCTTTTCCCTCAGTCTTCTACAAAGAGACTGAGGTCAGTACTTACTCTCTACACCATCTGTGTTTTATGTTTTCTCACTATTTCTTCCTGTGGAATACAATTCTCTTCTCTCTACAGTCAGTGTGCTCTTTCCAAGTAACCTCCTTCAATAATTCCATTTTATCTACCACCGATTTTATCTCTCAAAGGGCAATCACACTCCAGAAGTGACAAGAGCATTTGACAGAACTACACTCCACAGTATTTGATGCATGATGGGAAGCTGCAGCCAGATTCAAACATGGATTTGATACAACTATCCATGACTTCAACTTCCAGTGCAGCAATCTTGTCCTCATCTGCCACACTGCAATCGAAAAAGTGTTAAATCACAAAATGTGTCCACACTATCTTGGCCTGCTTGTAGTTCTTTCACACAATAGAGGCAGTGCATATATCCTGTTGATGATTATAAATGACTAATCTACTCTTTCCATTTTCACTCTTCTACTGTACACATACATACATACCCACACACATGTGTACACTTCTCCTTATTGATAGTTCCATTGGTCCATACACTGTCTCACTTACTATAAGTAGGATACATTGTCACTATGCAACAATAAGAACTATTCTAGTTCCCCCTTTAGTGCATGGCCTGCCTTCATCATATCCTCTGTGAACTTGATGGCTCCATCCTCAACAGGCCTATCATGGCATTCCACATCATCCCCTATTTTGCACAACAGGTGATCTCCTTACCTCCACTCAACAAATTTATCAATGTCATGACCAACCACCTTCATCAACTGGGGTCTTCTATGCTCAATGATGTTGAAGAAAGTGATGCAGAGTGCAACTAAAACCACAACCCTTTTCAACTTTTCCTTTTACTTTCTTTATCCTCTTTAGTATTGCCTAGCCTTTTATTGGACTGCACTAGCTTTATTTCCCTTCATTGTATTATACTTCTTTCTACAGGCAGTGTGCATATGATGGCATCCTCAGACTACTCCCTTCCCTTTCCCTTTCCCTTGCCCTTCACATTACCTGCTTTCCACAGAGCCTTGCCATGCTCCAGACTCTGTCACTCTAGCACCTCAAGCCATGTGCACACTTCTTCAATCTCAGCCTCCACCACTAGCAGTGACCAGTCAATTGCAAGTCACTGTCTCTGCAGGGACAGGTGGCACAACTGGTGCCACTGGAGAGTGTCCCAGTCTGAGACCACTGTGACATCACTGCTGCCATCATAGTTGACATGTCCTGGAGACAGACCTGGGAGTGTGATGGTCAGGGGTGCACACACACCCAGTGATGTGCCTGTGGTGACTGCATGCCTGCACATGACAGCACAGCTGGGTCCTGCCTCATTGCTGCTGCCCAGCATGAAGAGGGGTGAGGTGGCCTGCAGGACTATTGCAAGTGGATGAGCACTTTCCATGTATCATGACACTCCATGAATACTCACCAACTGCTGCTGCCCACCATGGTTGCACAGCACCTTTGCAGCATTTGTGCTGATGCACACACATTTTATACAGCACCCTGCCTGTTCATACCACAGACAGGTGCTCCTCATGTGCCAGCACAGGCCACACAACTTCATTACCTGTACTGCATCAGTCCCATGATCAAAGCTGAGGAACACATGCTTACCTGCTGAGTTGGCCCCACATCAGTCCATTTCTGCCCCCATCACCGAGTCATGACCATGCCAGTTGTTGCCATCTCCATCTGCACATGTTTTGCTAGATGGGGTGTCATGCCATCCATCATGTCTTCCAACCTGCACTTCACTAAGGTCATCCCAGCCATCTTTGTGGAGGCCACCAGCTCATCCTCACCCTCCTCATCATCTTTGTCATTGTCATCATTGTCATCCCTGCTGGTCATGTCATTGCTGTCACTTTCACTCTCATCTGGGGTGTCTTGGCTGTCCTCATCAGCCATGGGTGAGCTCTGCAGCAGTCACATGACCACCCCCTTCTGTGCATGCACCAGAGTGCCCTTGTGTGCCTGCCATCCACCCAATGCTTGCACCCAGAGAGGCTTCTGTGGCTGTTTGGCTATGATGACTTCCAGCTTCTGCCTGCATATGCCACTGCCTGCTGGTGGTGCCTGTGGTTCAGCCTCTGCTGTGGCCTGCATTGTCCACTCAACTTGCACATGCTCCTTGGTCACAACTCACTCAGCCTCATCACATTCTGCCATCTCCCACACCAAGGTTGTCAGTCATTCAGCCTCAATGCATGCTGCCTGCTCCTGTACCTCACATTCTGCCCATTCACATGCCTCACACTGCACTACATCCCATACCTCATGTTCTGCCCACTCATGTGCCTCATGTGTCAGAATGTACTTATTTTTCTCTTCATTTTACAATTTCTTTTATCCTTATCACTCAAGATCTACTAGAGATATCTTATCTCATCTTATCAGATCATTAGTAGATCTTATCGCAATTATCTATGACTCATACTCATCTAGTCATCAGGCCACTTACTGTACATTTATGACTACATTTCCCACAGACGCTTACTGATGCAGTGCAATGCTGCACATTGCTTACTGATACTTCTCACAGATGCTGTGCATCTTATTTACATACGCCTGCCCTACATTGACAGCACATGGTCTGTGCGCCGATTCCTGTAGTATATAAGGAGTCTCATGTAGTAGATAGCTCTTTAGCTTTATACATCTGAGATATCCACTATACAGTGTGACTATTCTTAAGGTGTATTGTCTCCCCCACTTGCCAATCCCTCTTCTCTCAGTTGTGACCTCGCTGTCCTAGCATGTGCCTCACATCATGCTCCACTGCATCCTGAGCCTCCTGCTCTGTGTGCTCACATACCTCACACTCCTCACATTCCTGTTCTGTGGCTTCCTCAAGCTCCAGCTTGCATTTGACCACATCATTGGCTGCACAGGTGTATTCTTTGACCTGCACAGGCAGGAGGAATTCATGTGCCCACCACAGCCAACTAGGCTGGGCTGCAGCTGCCATGATGTCATGGACACCTTCCACAAAAATGCAGCATTGGCTTCCATGCCATTATGCTGCTGGTGCATGTCCTGTGCACTCCATTTTAGTAGGGATGACTGGTCAGTGCCTTGCATCACATGCCAGGAGTGTTTCTGCACCTGCTGTCCAAGTGCAGTACACCTCCTCATTGAGTCCTTTGCCTTGTGGCTGCATGTTGAGGGTTGTATGCATGCATGCTTGGATGCACACAAGCACACAGTCAGAGGTGGTAGCAGTGAGGGAAGTGGAGTGGGACATGTCAGTGGTTGAAGAAGATGGTGTTGATTGAACTTAACAGTGGTGGTCCTTTTATCATGCTCCCTGGTTAAGGGCAGGAGTGCCTGCACCTTCACACTTGCTGCATTATTTTTTGCTCTCCCTCCCCATTTGTCACAACCTCTCACATTTACATTTTCTCTCTTCTTTCTCTCACTGAAAACCAATGTCTCCAAACAAAAAAATTAATTAAAAAATTTTAAATTTTAAAATTTTAAAATTAAAAATTAAAAAAAAAAC
>QLPN01007439.1:0-10638 GCA_003314395.1 Albatrellus ellisii
ATCACACAAAGGTGTACAAAAACAAAGTAACCAATTTTTATATGCCTAGATGCTGTGAGATCACATAAGCTCACATGGACCATGCTGCGCCTGATCTCCAACACAAGCCCTCCTCTATCATGGATATGCCAATGGAAAATACTAATGATTCCACCAAAGCTACAGATACTGCAGCCCAGCCTCAGGCAGCCCAGGACTCAGGTCCCACCCAAAATGAAATATTGTACGTCGGGACTATAACTACTAGTACTCAGACAAGCCCTACACCATTTCAAGGCTACCATGGTCACAGTATACCTCACCATCACTATTCATATTCATATCCTATCCAACCACCAGCACTTCCACCAGCCGGTACACCCTATCCACATCCTGCACCCCATGGCCCACAATATGCCAATGTTGACATGCAAAACCTCAGACAAGCACCATCACCTCCAAGTCATTTTTTACAGAATACAACTCAACCACTTCCAACCAGTCAACAAGCAATTGCAATGTAAGTACACTGGGTTAGTAGGAGAGCTGCAAGATGACTTACCAAAGGTTTACAGTAGTGCTGCCACTGGTGTTGCATTTAGAAACACAGCTGTGGCAACAACATCCCACCCAAAAGCCAGGCCAGCTGCACGATCATCCAAAGTGGCAATATCAAGGGATGTTACTGCACAGCCAAAGGTTGACTCTAGTAGTCGAGGCGCAACTCACCAAAACACTGGCCGACAGAAAGGAGCACAAAATTTCAGCAAGGATGACATCATGGAGTTACTACGAATAATACAAGGCATCTTACCAATGGGCAATCAGGCCTGGGAGCTTGTTGGGAAGGAGTATAGCCAATATGCAGAGGGGGCCAGCCAGAATGAAAGATCATCAAATAATCTTCGTCAGAAGTTCAATAAAGTGGGTACAACATGATGTCCCTCTGATGGAAATGATCTCTTACCTTTGGAGATCAGCTTGCAAACGAGAGGAAGCCAACTGGTGATGCTGCAATCCCAGAGGAGGTGGCTTGGGCAAAAGATATCAACGAGTTGATAAATGAGAAGGTGGAAGTATGGGATGTTGATGATGATGATGAGCTGGCAATGGATATTGCCAGTAGCAGGGCAGGAGATCAAGATGGTATCCTGTTTGTCAGCTTGGAGGGGGAACAGGACAGACAAAACTCACAATCTCACACACCATCAACCAAAACATTTGTCACCTCACATACAGCATCAAAGACCTTGGCACCCACTAAACAAGAGGGTAATAACAATATCAAGTTGGTGGGTAGTCATACTGCAAGCCAGAGATCATCCTGACAAAAAACAAGTGATCTCATGGCAAATATTGCCACTGTGTTCAATCCAGAACACATCACTCAGCGGGACAATGATCGCATGGCTATGCAACTCACCATGCAGCAGGTCCAATCACTGAACCAACAACTATGGGACCGTGATGCTATCATTGATTGACTCCGCACTGAAATTGCTCAACTTCAAAGTGAAAAGCATGTTGTCGAATGGGAGGTTGACCAATTGCGGAATGAGCTTCATGTTAAAGACCTGATGGCACAGTATGCAGGTCATCTTGGCCTGGCCCAGGGGTCATCACATCCACAGTTATGTCAAGGTCGCAGTCAAAGTTGCAGTCCACCAAGTCCCAAAGATTCAAAACAATGACATCATTTAAGCCCAACGTGCATAATTCCAGTTATTGTAGTGACTCACCTTACTGTCAATGCCGTACTAGCACTATCCATACTGTGTGCAAGCCAGTGGAGCATGCCGAAGTTGAAGATCCCTTAATAGCAGGTCCAAGTGGCACCAGCACCAGTTGCATTTATGTCACTGTGACACCCCATCACCTCAGAGAAGCCCGTGTCTCAATTGGGGTCTCACCATCATCTACTAGCCCCAACACAGCCGGTTTGCCTAACAATAGCAATACCATCACAGAAGATTAAGTTTATGTACCACCAGTTTGTTATCTTCTTGCCATGACTTGAGCTCTCTATTCTCGTCTCACTATTATGCTGTATGACTTGAACTGACTCTATCTAACTCATAGTGACTCACATTTACGCGTGCGCTCATTCAACATGATCACACCACTGTATCATTGGGCTAATCATAGCCTTGTCTTTCTGTATGACTCACATTTATGCGCACACTTGTTCAACATGATCGCGCCGCTGTATCATCAGGCTAATCATAGCCTTGTCTTTCTGTATAAAAGACCTTACCCATCTCTGTATGTTCCTCATGTTTCACTTCTTGTCCGATCTTGTTCTACCCATACCATTTGTATTTGGTTCTCTGAGCTCCAATATAAAAGCTCCCTACCTTTGCCACCACATTGGATCACCTAGCATCAACAGCCCTATTTGGCCTTTACATCACCCTTGTTGCACAGGCATGCCCTGAGCCCCCTGGTAATGCCACCCTTGCCATGCTGGGGCACATGAGCTGGGGCCTGCTGCATGCCTCCCCTGCCACGATGTCCTCCTCCCAGCTTGTGCAGAACCTGGACCAGCCTGGTGCATGCCCCTCCCAGGCTAATGCCCTTGATGCTGTCACTACCCCCGAGCAGTGCCGTGGCATGCCCATCACTGCCAAGGCCCTCACCATCCTACACACCCTCACCCTGCTGTGCTTGGGGGCCTACCTAGCTGTGTCTCCTGCCACACATGCGTGCACCAAGGCTGAAGTCCTCCCACACATGCGCACGCTCACATTCCCATACCACAGTTGAACTCATTGTTTCATATTTCATCTGAGTCTACTACAATGTTATATTTCATCCACAGTGATATGAAACCTAGATACACGGTCTTTTCTTTGAAGTTCCCCCAAAAGCATCCCCTCAAATTTATCCCATACCTGCCCTTGTTCTCCATCCTTCCATATAGGAATAAATGTATTTCTGATTTGGCTAATACCTACCCACCAAGCACGTAAATTACTGAGCCATTGTTATGTACTGTGTCGGGCTGAGAGGGGAAAGTAACCACAACCACAGCAATTGCTGGAGGGTGCGAGCCGTAAAGTTCCCTAGACACCAAAGTAGAGAGTATTAGTAGTTAAGGGTGATAGGGGCGATAGTGCGATTTGACTAGAGCTACTAGATGAACGTGACTTGGGTAATAAACCGATGATATGGCGCAATAGGGCGGATACAAAATAACGCAATAGAGAGCACGATAGAGAATCCAATGTAGTGGAAACAAAACGCAATGCAGTGGGGAACGCAACGCAATGGAGAATGCAATGGAGAACACTATGCAACGCAATGATAGACGCAGCTTATGGGGAACGCGCACTTTTCTTGATAATAAGACACATGGAGGGAAGGTTGATATTTGCTTTTTGATTATCAACTCAGATGGGAGAAGAAGTCAAATCGAGGGCTGGGGGAATCTGGTCATTTTGATGGACAATGTGCTATCTAAATACAAGCCTAGCTCCAAGACTGGAGCACAACAAAACACAACAGAAAATTTACAGTGTAGGGTCGATCATAGGGATATTTGAAATGAAGTGGAGTCTGTATGTGAGCGAATAGAGTATCATACTATTGCAGATAAGCAAAAGAGGAATAGCGCTGATCACACCAAATGCTGACTTTGCGACTTGTACCTCCATGGTTACTTTGGTGGGTCTAGACCATGCCTCGGCCTATTTGTCCTATCCCTCGTCGGCCGACCTGGTATTGTTTTCCGATGCCTGCATGAATGCGCGATTATAGCGACTGTGGATGATTTTTGCATGTGGCGCGTTAATGTCGCTGTGTTCGCCTGATGTCGCTGATGGTCATTTTCTGGCATTATGTGCACATGATGCTCATCACCATATGCAAACTTCCAGCAGGTTTGATCTACCTGCCACATCATTGATATCAAGGGGGAGCTGCAGATGTCCAAATGAGCCTTGGATGGTTCGCATTCCCCATTCGGCAGCCTGACAACATGACACTAACTCATGGTCAAAAGCAAGCCTCTCCTCCATGTCCTCTGCTGTTTCTTGAAAGTCACCCACTTTTGACAGGTGTGCAGATGTGATCTGCAACATCTCCTGCACCCTGTGGGAAAGCTATATCTGCAACAAGGTAAAATCCTGCTGGTGTCTGCTCTCGTAGCTTGTCATAAATAGGTTGGGCAACCTTTGAGTCATGCCAGCTTCCTGGGGCATTCAGCCTGCATGCTATGACAGTACCTAGTGTAGGATTGGGATGATTAAAGTGATGTAGGGGAATATATTAGAAATAAAACTCACCATCTGGCCCAAACACCAAGATACAGCTGATAAAGTGATCATGGAGCCACCCATTATAGGTTGCATTCTCGATTTCTGGGCTGGAGGATTCCTGAACTGGCAGCTTCAGTCCATCGATAAATCCAAATGCACCCCAGAGCCTTGGGTGATGCTCGCAAATCCATTTCAAGAACTGCTCCATATGCCTCTCTGTAGGCCAAGATATTTGTGCATCCTGCATTTGTCGAAGTGTATACAACAGAATCTTGAGGGTGAATGACAAATAGCATGAGACACTGGTAGGAACGAGAGCAAAGATTTGTTGGAGTGAGATCTCATGCATGGTTGAATTCAGATAGTGAAGTATGAGGCCTAGTGCACCTGCCACATCAAGTGAGCATCATATGAGGCATGGGTGACCTGATTGGGAGACATCGGAGCAAGGGATGGGTAGTGAATGCCAAGTGGCTGAGAACCCACAGTCAAGGATATATTCGAAGGTTTCAACATCAATACCCATTGTGGTAATGAAGGCCCATTTGCTCTTGCTGGCACGCAAATGCTGCCATGGTGTGTCATGGTGTGGGTTGGGCATGAGATTTTGGCAGAGGAGGTATAAACGATGGAGACAGCAGTATTCGGCCTTTTCTTGCTGTCTCAACAAGGTCCCTGTAAGGAGGAAAGTGGCCATGGCTGCCATGTTGAACAACTCCTCTTCATGGAGATTGTCATCATTGGCCAGAGATTGCAGCAAGCCATGGCTATTGTCATCCATGGGGCAGTCTAACAATCCACAATTCTATTGTTATTGATATAGAGTTGATATGTCTTATATGATTTAAAGGGGAATTCTACAATTTGAAAGTTCATGGGCGGGACTCGAAGATTTAGATCTAGAGTCCATTTAGCGCATCTAGATGCTCATGGGAAGTCACCCAGTGATGAGTGGGTTGTGACTGTGGAATGTGACATGACTGAGCTTTGCACAAATGCGGTGATACAATTCTATTTGTGCATTCTCCTGCTGACTAATTCGGCGAATGGGATCTGGATCAAGTCCCACCCTAGTGCGTCTTGGTCAACATCTCTCCCCTTGTTGAAGGTCTTCTACCTTTAACCGTCAAGCTAAACATTTCCCTTTCGTCGTCCTGCAGTGCTACAAGATATGCCTGGTCCTTACGCTCCTTATCCTCATTGTTACGAGGCACTTGCTTTGGCACCTCGTAACGGTTTCTTTTTTCTCTTTCTTTCTTTTTTTTATCTTACTTACTAGTAAAGTGTAGTATTATTACTACAAGTGTGAGCTTAGCTCCACTTTACTTAGTAAGGACTTATCATTTTCTTTCTCCTTTATAGTACTTAAGTATTTACATACTTAAGTGTGAGCATAGCTCCAGGTACTATATTGGACTTATCCTTTTCCTTTATCTTTCTTTTATTTATTATAACATTTACTTGCTAAGGACTATTACTATACAATTAGCAAGGACTCTCATTTCTCGCCTTTATTTACCTTTGTTTTTACCTTGTTCACTTCGCGCTTGTGGCTGAGCCACTTATATCACATGAACAGTTACTTACTGCGCTTTACTGCGCTTTATCGTTTACTTACTGTGCTTTACTGCGCTTTACTGCGTAACTATAGTTAGATCGCTAGTCTTGTATAAATAGTTGACAAACTGGCGGTCTTAAACCCCAGTCTTGTCAACTTTGCAATCTAGGGATTTTCCTTAACACTGCGCTTGATTTAAGCTCGTTAATCACTCGCTTCACTCTTTTCACTAAGTCTAAGAACTCTGAAAGCTATCAAGATATCTTACACTAAGTCAATCTGGATCCTCATATCATTATCGGTGGAATCATCCTCGTAACTATCTCGTTGATCCCACTCTTCATCGTCATTCGGAACCTCTATTACGTTCATCAAGCCAACATTCAAACCTTGGTTACCAGGAGTAATATCATAGATCTTCCCTAAGACCGTCCAATAGGCCGCTCTTAGCACTCATCCCCCGCCTTACACCCCTCAAGCCCATGCCTATTTCTAGCCAACGAAGGTGCCATCACCAATCATGGACACTTCACTTCCTCCCAACCATCCTGTGCAGATGGTAGAGCTTAATCTAAGTTCTTCTCTAGCTGTGGTCACATGCCATTAAGCTACACTCCAAGTCCTGCATTGTGTCCCCCTACATCCCGCAGCACTCCATCATTCAGCCCACCATCCTTCTTCTGGTGAAGGTTCTGAATTTTGTGCTCATGGTGCTTTACCAGCATTTCTAGCTCCTGTCACAAGCAGACCGTACCTTCATATCCACTTCCATTCAATCTCTTTGGACTGGACTACGATTGCCCAGGCACTGATATGTGCTGTGCCATGCTGAAAGGAGAAAGTAACCACAACCACAGCAATTGCTGGAGGGTGCAAGCCGTAAAGTTCCCTAGACACCAAAGTAGAGAGTATTAGTAGTTAAGGGCAATAAGGGTGATAGTGCAATTCAACTAGAGCTACTAGAGGAACGCGACTTGGGTAAAAAACCGATGATATGACACGATAAGACAGATACAAAATGATGCAATAGAGAGCACAATAGAGTATCCAATGTAGTGGGAACAAAATGTGACACAGTGGAGAACAGAATGCAGTGCAACACAATGGAGAATGCTACACAATGCAGTGATAGACGCGACTTACGGGGAACGCACACTTTTCTCGATAATAAGACACATGGAGGGAAAGTTGATACTTGCTTTTTGATTATCAACTCAGATGGGAGAAGAAGTCAAATCGAGGGCTGGGGGAATCTGGTCATTTTGATGGACAATGTGCTATCTAAATACAAGCCTAGCTCCAAGACTGGAGCACAACAAAACACAACAGAAAATTTACAGTGTAGGGTCAATCATAGGGATATTTGAAATGAAGTGGAGCCTGTATGTGAGCGAATAAAGTATCATACTATAGCGGATGAGCAAAAGAGGAATAGCGCCGATCACACCAAATGCTGACTTCGCGACTTGTACCTCCATGGTTACTTTGGTGGGTCTAGACCATGCCTCGGTCTATTCATCCTATCCCTCGTTGGCCGACCCGGTATTGTTTTCTGACGCCTGCATGAATGCGCAATTATAGCGACTGCGGATGATTTTCGCATGTGGCACATTAATGTCGCTGTGTTTGCCTGATGTCACTGATGGTCATTTTCCGGCGTTACGTGCGTGTGATGCTCATCAGCATGTCGGATGCACACAAAGTCGTTGCCTTGGATGGGATGGAGGGCTTGAGGATGTTGTAGAGGTGTTGAGCGTCATTCAGGGCTGCTTGTCATCGAGTACACCGTACTTTATCATGGATGGTCGACATCTCAAGCACTTCACATCATGATGGTATTGTCATAGCCCAATGGAAAGCCACCTTTGGTACGTAATGTTAGATTTACTAGTGAGAACAGGATCCATCTGCTCGATATTATTATATTGGATTACATTTTTGCAACTGCCTTTACATAGAAGCCTGACCTTGAAGCTGACCATGAACCCAGGAGACTAATATATGAAGTATGCTAAGGAATTTGCTGCGAAACATAAGATGGTGATACAGAAAGAAACATGACATAGTGATACACACTGGGGAGTACCACACTAGACATCCCATACCGACGCTACTCCAACACCAAGCTTAAGATTGAAATCATTGATCTGCACCAGTTGCCTGGCCAAATCAGATGGCTGACTGACTAGCGATTTCCGATTAAAAGTTCTTAGTCTCGGGAATTTCGCACGACTATTAGCTGTCTTGGGTAAGTAGTTAGACGTTCGTCTTTGCAGCCCTATGGCCGTAACTGGAGTTTCTGTGGATCAGGTTTAATGACTGTCTTCTGCTGAGGTCAGCATGTTTTCAATGCTGACTCAGCCAGGCGTACAACTTTCCACGGGACTCCTCAGGAGATGCTGATGTGCTCTGTTGCACTCAACCAACCCCATCACCAATGCTCGTAACAGATTGCAATAATTGCATGGACCAGGTGAGAGTGTCTGTCGTCATTCGGCCATTGACAGGTCTGGTTGATTCACAGACTCAGACTCATAAATAACATTTCTCCCTCAGTATGCAGGCTGCGTATACATCAACACGCTGTGATTGCCGCGTTTGAGCGCTCGCACCCTCATTCCATGGAAGATTGTTGATAAGCAGCCTACCCCAGACCTTCTCTCTTCAACTGCGACTGGTAACTTGCATACTTTCTACTCCCTCTTTCAACGATGTCCAGCTTAACTTCCTGTCCCGTCTCTGTGCACGAGAAGATCAAGGATCTTATCAAGGTGCCCCCTCTTCAGATCTCACGCCAGTCTTACAAGCCGTCATGCAAGCATCATCAGCTTTCACGTCTGCGGCTGCCAGCCTTCTCAGTGTGGTGGAAATAGTCGAGGTGGGACACTTTTCTTTCTCTGATTCCACAGACACCTCACCTGCTACCCGCCTGTGCGAGACGGAAAGTTAAGAATAAAGCAGACGTTGCCAACTTGAAGACATCTTTCTCGAAACTCGTCCACATGCTCCAGGGGCCAATGAAAAACCCTGATTCATGTCGGCCTGCGCTCCATGAGCGCATAGAGACATTATCCAGGCCACCTTAGTCTCATCCCATGCGTGCCTTCTCATGGCTAATGCTAATGCGGGATAATAGCTTTATCAATGATGTAACAGATACTCTTCAGCAGATGAGACCATGGCAGCCACCCGTTTGCGTTCTCCCTGCAGGTAGAAATGCGGCTGAAATAGCAGCATGTCTGCAGAAGCTCAGACAGTCTATCGGCAACTTCATGGTAGGCAACCTCGCCGTCAACTGCTTGAATGATTTCCGGTCGTTCGCAACAGATGTAGTGACGGCAGATATCGGAGCAGAGGTGCGTTGGAATGCATATCCATCTTGGTATGTTTGTTCAATATGTGCACAGGAAATTCCAGCAGGAATGCATGGAAGTTATGACAATACGGTTGTCCATGTGGCGGCTACATGCGAGGCCATAGACACCATTGGTCATGCAGAGCCAAGGCCACGCGTGAGGTCGTGCATGCCTTCGCTCATGAGCAGGTGCAGGAGGTCCCCATCGAGTGTATCAACATGTTACTACTACACTTCATCTCTATCACATTGTTTTATTTCATTTCTACTCTACTCCCTTGCTGCGCACCCAGGCCGATGCAATCCAGGATACAACCACGCAAACATGTCGAGCGCAGTGCCAGTTCACAAGAAACGAGATCCCGGATGGTCACTGTGTTGCGTCAGTGGCTCCGTCAGGACAACCAGGTAGATCCAAGGACATCGTCTTCAAGCACGATGCCAGCCACATAGTGCATACGATCGTCAAGTACAGAAATCGAAACACGACGCACTTTCTATAAGGGATACAATGTGGCATGCGATGAGGGAGCTGGGTTCAGTGGTAACATACGAGCGCCAGCACTCACCACTTGATCAACACGCTATCCTCCGGCACCGTGGTGGATCGGCCCCACAGATTCAGGATCTGTACGTGCGCACGGAGCAACTCGGATACGTCCGCCGAGGGCAGGTGCCGGTGTGCGCGCGGCGGGCATCTGGCTGACATACACGTTTGTGACATGCAGGCGCTTGTCCGGGGTGTCGTCGCGCTCGTTGGGGCAGCGCAGGCGGATGGCCGTGGGAAGGCGTGTCGGCGATATACAGGACACAAGACACTGTGGTCAAAGAATACGGCATGGCTCACGCTGGTGAGGCCCTTGATGAGCTGCGTGCTCTCGGAGTAGTACTCGTCACAGATCTCGTCGTCGGTGGCAAAGGACGTGCTACGCGGCGCAGCAGATCTTCTCACACTCCTTGATCCCAACTTGCTTCACGCTACATCACGGTAGGCACTCATAAAAAAGGGCATCGTATCTCGCTATTATTTTATCGCGTGCGGATCTTTCATTTGGTACGAAGTCGATTAGAGAAGGTTAAACAAATGACGAAAAACATATGGTTTTGTGGCAAGAATAGGAAATGCGCGTTTCGCAAACGCCGAGTTGCCATATACGGAAAGTAAGTGCGAGCAAACAGCTCGGTGGCTCGATAAGTCGCGAAAAGTTGAAGAAAACAGAAAGGAAAAACAGGATAAGTGTCGAAAACTCTGCATGTGCGCTTGCTGCCTCCAACAGATATTTGACTCGCAGTGTATGGAGGTAGACAACAATGTCGAATATATGCCCTGTCATCTCACGCTCCAGTCCCAGATATGAACCCTCAAGATCCGCCTGGGGCTTCCCTACACGTTTTCCGAGCAGTCCTCGAACAATCACGCGCTTGCTCCCCCACCGCCCCTCCCGTGTGCACAAGAGCCACAAAATGAGCTTTGTGCCCTTTGTACACCT
>QLPN01007443.1:0-13818 GCA_003314395.1 Albatrellus ellisii
CTCTGCCCCCTTACTACATCAGATTACTTCCCCTGTCCACACCATTATCATGTGCTTTTGTCCATCCCACATTATCACATGTTTTCATCCTTCTTCATGCATTCCATCCTCATCCTGTTACGAGGCACTTGCTTTGGCACCTCATAACGCATTTCTTTTTTCTTTTTCTTTTTTCCTTTATCTTACTTACTAGTAAAGTGTAGTATTATTACTACAAGTGTGAGCTTAGCTCCACTTTACTTAGTAAGGACTTACATTTCTTTTCTCTTTTATAGTACTTAAGTATTTACATACTTAAGTGTGAGCATAGCTCCAGGTACTATATTAGACTTATCTTCTCTCTTTTTTCCTTCTTTTATTTATTATAACATTTACTTGCTAAGGACTATTACTATACAATTAGCAAGGACTCTCTTTTCTTGTCTTTATTTACATCTGTTTGTCTCTAGTTCATTTCGCACTTGTGGCTGAGCCACTTATATCACATGGACGCATACTTACTGTGCATTATTGTGTACTTACTGCGCAATACTGTGCAACTTTACTATACTTAGATCTCCAGTTTTGTATAAATAGTTGACAGACTGGTGGTCTTAAACCCCAGTCTTGTCAACTTTGCAATCTAGGGATTCTCCTTACACTGTGCTTGATCTAAGCTTGTTACAAACTCGCTTCACTCTCTCTAAGAACAAAGTCTAAGAACTCTAAGTCACTAAACGTTGCTAAGACATCTTACCCTCGTCACTCTGGATCTTTGCCTCATTATTGGTGGTATCATCCTTATCTCAATATCATTAATCCCATTCTCCATTGCCATTAGGAAACTCTATTACGTGCATCAAACGCGCATTACAACCCCTGTTACCAGGAATACCAGTATAGACTTTCCCTAAGACCGTCCAATAGGCCACTCTTCCTCTACCAGTCTCTTTTGCTGCTCCTGTATCACCATTAGTTGCCACTATACAGTCAACCATCCTGTTTCACTCCTTGTCTGATTTCCTTCTTCGTCTTAGTGTTCCCATGCCATGCGTGGTGTTCCACTAGACCTGTATTTGTACAGCACATAGCCTGCTAGAAAGGAAGGGATCTCACCCCTGAGATTTGTCCCTCCTCTCCTGTCTGAGTCCCAAGGTGAAAAAGTGCTTTCAGCTCTTCCTTTCTCACATCTTAAGCACATGCACCTCATAGGTTGCATTTGTTGTGTCCATATTGTGTTTATAGTTGTGTTGCATTTACAGCATTGTGTTTTGTCATATTTCCCTATTATCACCCATTCATGTTGTGTTATTGCATCACTCTATTTTGCTAACTCTTCATCTTTTGGTGTCTAGAGGATTTTATGGCTCATACTCCTCAGACCTCTGTTGTGGTTGTGGTTGTTATTCTGCTGCAGCACCTTATGATGTCATAGAGCTTGCCATGACACCAGCCATTGCAGCAGTGTTTCCAGTTGCTGGTGCAGGAGTCTTGCTTGTCATAGCTGCTGCTGACATGGTGTGATGTGTGCATGGGGTGTCAGTTGTCTTGAGGGTGTCTGCTCAGTTTTAATAGACCTCAGGTCTCATAATCTATTGGAAGGAGGTGCTTGGAAATAGAGCATGGCTGACTGTAGAATGAAGAGAATGTATTCTCAGTCTCATTGTAGAAGACTGTAGTAGTAGCCATTATAGCACCATACCTGTAGAATGAAGAGAATATATTCTACAGGGAGAAATAGTGAGAAAACATATAACATGAATGGCATGGCAAGTGAGTACTGATCTGAGTCTCTTTGTACAAGACTGAGGGAAAAGAAAACTATGTGGAGAAAATATTCTGCAACTATAGGGTCCATCTGTATCATCACTGAGTACCACAACAGGTCCATGTGGCATGTCATGCTATTATGCATTCACTGTAGCACATCACTGTAAACTATTGAAATCTGGGCAGGGCAGCAGACTGAGAGAAGACCATGATATAAAACAGGCAGGCATTAAGCCCAAAACAGATTGAGATTGTGAGAAGGGCTAAAGCCCATCAGAGCAAGAGAGGAGGGCAAAACTGCCACATCTATAAGATGAGAGAAGAGGTGTACCAGGTGGTAGAGGGTACACAGAGGAAAGAGAGAGCTGCATAGAGCAGATATGTCAGAAGAGAGGTAAGAGAGAGGAGAAGATACTCACCTCAGCAATATGCAGAAGTGCTGAGGTGGTATGATGATGAGGTAAAGAAGATATAGTGAGAGCAAGATAGAGTTGAAGAGGAGCTCAAACCATAAAGAGAAAAGAAATGTAAGTATGTCAAGCATTGTATAGTAGGTAAAAACTGACATAAACTTCAACAATGATGATTGCACAGCAATCAACAAGATCATGTGATCAAGATGCATCCTTGTGAGTGCAGGTATGGGCAGGCAACAAGTAGTGTGGTTATTATCATTGTGATCAAAGTACCTGCAGCAGTGTAGTAAGTCATGGGCACAGCAGGTGCCATGACATGATAGAGAGAGATGCTAGCAGGTGGGGTGAGATGGGAATAAGATGGAGGTAGTAAGGATACTCACTCAGACAACATGTCAAGACGTCTGAGGAGATTGTAGGTATGTAGTCCAACTTATATAGTGTGTGGTGGTAAAGTTGTAGCAGAGATTGCATAGTAGAGTACAACAGTTACCATAGTGGGAGGGATGCACATTGTCCTGGAAAGAGAGTGGGGTGTGAAGTGCTCAGACATGTAGGTAGTCTGAGGAGTAAGTGTATGTGTGTTTGTAGGTAAATTGTACATGTAGTGAAGTATGTGCATATGCACAGTATATTTGAATGCACACTTAATTCAATAGGCCCCCTTGTTTGGCGTAGCGATATTGACAAGCCCAAGAGCAGTGCATTGTGACTTGAATGCAATGTGTGGCAGTGACTTAGTTATGGAGTCAGTGATGATGGAAGCAGACAGAATGTGAGTGGCACGCATAGCTAACCACAGAGTTTGTGGTACCACATGGCCTGTAAGCTGGCTTGGGAGAGTGTGATAAACTCCACCTCAGTGGATGACAGTGACACCACACACTGGCATCACAAGGACCAGGACACTGCACCACCATGTAGCATGAACACAAATGCTCCTGTGGAGTGGCAGTTGGTGAGTGAAGAGGCCCAGACCGAGTCCAAGTGTGCAAAGAGATTTGCATTAGTAGTGCCATCATACTGTAGGCTGAGCGATGAGGTGCTGGATAGGTAGTGGTGTTCATGCAGGCTATGGCAGGCAACTATGAGCAAGAGTAATATATAAAGGTACTCCCAGTATGGGAGGACTAAGAGGAGCATTGCTGCAGTGACATAGGAGATGTGTGGACAGTAAGGAGATGCCACAATGTAGAGAGAGAGCTGCAGGAGAGGTGAGATAAAGTATAGGATGCGGGAGGTGATGGTACTCACTCAGTTGTCTGAAGACAATGACTGAGGAGGTGTACAGTAAGGAGTGCATCTTATATAGTAGAGGTGAATATAGTTGTAGCAGAGAGACAATCCTGGAATACAAGGATGTCCATGTATGTGGGGGACACATGTCATCTGGAGTAAGTGTGGGATGTGAATGGAAGTGGAAGTGTTGTGATGGAGGAGGTGTCATATGTATGTAAATATGTATAAGGAAGGACAGGGGAAATGCTGAACAAAAGAGATAGGTAGGAGATACATTGGTTGACATACAGAGGAGTTTCAACAGTCCCCCTCATTCAGCAGTCCTAGGTCTGCAAGTCTGAGTGTGGCACATTGGATTTCAAACAGCATGTGTGGCAGTGGCTTTGTTAGTGTGTTGGCAATGATGTCAGCAGAGGGAATATGATGGATGCAAATGAGACCTTCTTTGACACATTGGTGAATGAAGTGGAAGCGGATGCTGATGTGCTTGGTGCCCTTCCCCATGATAGGGTTGTTTGCAAGGTCCACAGAGCCCTTATTGTTGCTGAAAAGGGTAAGCGGAAGTGACAGGGGAATTGACAGTTCATCACAGAGATTGCGATACCACACAGCTTGGACACCTGCCTGGGACAGGGCAATGTACTCTGCTTCAGTAGAGGAGAGAGAAATGATGCATTGTCAGTGTGAAGACCAGGAAATTGCTGTGCCGTGCAGCATGAACATGAACACACCAGTGGACCACCAGTCTGTGAGTGACGTGGCCCAGTCAGAGTTGGAGTGTGCTGTCAGTTCTCCATTGATGTTGCCATTGTATCATAGTGCATATGAAGTGGTTCCTGTGAGGTACCACAGCACATGCTTGGTGGTGGCAAGGTGTTTGGGTGTGGGATTGGCAGAGTATCACATGAGGGAAGAGATGGCATATGAGATGTTGGGATGTGAGATGATGGTGGCATAACTGAGGCTTCCTATGACTTGTTGGTACAATGACCTTGTTGAGGCATTGGCAGTACCATTGAAAGGTGTGAGTTGTGTTGTGGGTGAAAGTGGGGTTGTGACTGGGTTGCAGTTGGCCATGCTGAAATGGGTCACAACACCTGTGATATACTGGGATTGGCAGAGAGTTAACATCTTGTGCATGTGGTCATGGGATACTTCCAATCTGAGGTAGGATGTTGTTTTGCCCAGGTCTGACATTTCAAATGTGGTGGACAATGTGTGTTTGAGCTTGAGGACTTTGGTCAGATTGCTGCCAAGGATGGTTATGTCATCAACATATAGGACTAGAAAAAGATACAAGGAGGCTCCCCCTCACTTGACATAGAGGCCAGCATCAGAGATGAGGCATTTGAGGTTGAGCAACTCAAGGCATGCATCCATCTTTGTGTTCCACTGGTGCATGGCCTGTTTGAGCCCATAGATAGATTTGTGAAGATGGCAAACCTTGTCAGCAAGGCCAGTGAGCTCGAAACCATCTGGCTGGTGCATGTACAACTCTTCCTCTACATTGCTGTTTAAGAAGGTGCTCTTGACATCCATAGAGTGAACATGCCAATTGCAGGAGGTGGCAAGAGTGAATAGGAGACAGAGGGTCTCAAAGTGGGCAATGGGGGAGAAGATGTCAGTGTAGTTGACACCTGGGACCTGCTTGAAGCCTTTCATGATGAGGCATGCATGGTAGCGGCCATTGTTCTTCAGCTTGAAGACCCACTTGTTTGGAATGGCAGCACAACTAGGTGGAAGGTCAACAAGTGACCAGGTGCCCATGCTCTCAAGCATGGCAAGTTTGTACTGACATGTGGTGTCCCAGTTGGCAGTGTTGGGTGATGCATGAGCCTCATGCAGAGTCAGTGGGTTGCTGGAGGCAGAGGTGGTAGCAAGTAGCATGGAAAGCAAGGGAGTCACACCTGGGATGGTGAACTCATTGTCCGATGGGTCCTGCAAGATGTCAGTAAATGCATGATTGGCATAGGCACCACCACCATAGTGTAATGGGTGCTGCAAGATGCAAGTGGAGTGGCACAGTGGGGGCATTGGAGTGATGGGAACAGTGGGCACTGCAGTGTTGTCAGGGAAAGATGGTAGCATGGCAGGGGTAACTGGGCTGAGCTTGGCATATGCAGGCTCAGGCTCACCAGAGAATAGTGCTTGGTGGGCATGCCCTCAGCTGCCATCGCCATTGTAGCCAGGCTGAGGAATGATGATGCCAGGAGCATGATCAGAAAAATGCATGGCACACATGCAAGTGGGCACCAGTGGGGCCATGGACAGGGGTGTCATGGGAAGTGTGGGTCCATGAAGATGAGGCAGGGATGTGAGAGAGGTAGGTGGTGTGAGTGGTGCCAGAGGCATGGGGGTGACAGTGGCAACTGCAGCAGCAGGTGGGACTGTGGGAGTTGTGGCTGGAGGTGTATGGTCATCCTTGCCATCCAAATCTGAGCTAGAGTCAGTATCTACTCGGGATTTGGGCAGCAGAGGCAAGAGTGGCAGTGTAGGTGCAGGGGCATCTGTCTCAACATGAGGGTGCAATGGGAAGTTGAGTTCATCAAATACCATGTCACACAAAACCACCACCCTGTGTGTGGTTCAGTTCCAAAAGTGCCATGCTTTGGAGCCAGGCTCATAACTGATGAAAATCATGTCAGTGGCATGAGGATCCGGTTTTGTGCAGTGTTCTGTTGGTGTGCCAATGTATGCTAGACATCCAAATGACCTGAAGTAGGAAATGTCTGGTGGACCTCCACCAGTCCAGAGTTGGTGGGGTGTAACCCAGCTGTGTGAGTGCTGGGGTGTCCTGTTGTAGGTGTGGATAGCTGTTTGCAGTGCATACTCCCAGAACCCGTGTGATACCCCTGCACCATGGAGTATCAAGAGGGTCACATTGATGATGGTCTGGTTCCACCACTCAGCATGACCATTCTGCTCAGGTGTGTATGGCATGGTGAGATTGTGGGTAATGCCACATTGGTGTAAGATCTCATGAATGGAAGGGTTAACATACTCTCCTCCCCAGTCACTGCAAGGTGTGTGGACTGTGCATGACATTTGATTTTCCACCCATGCCAGATAAGCCTTGAGGGTGCCAGAGAAACCATCCTTTGAAGCAAGGGTGAATGTGATGGCTTTGCCAGAGTAGTCATCAATGAATGATGCAAAATACAATGAACCTTGCAGGGATTTCATCTGCATGGGTCTTGCTAAGAGTGGCCTATTGGACGGTCTTAGGGAAGGTCTAAAATGTCACTCCTGGTAACCAAGTTTTGGATATTGGCTTGATGAACGTAATAGAGGTTCCGGATGACAATGAAGAGTGGGATTAACGATATAGTAATGAGGATGATTCCGCCAAGAACAATACGAAGATCCAGTTTGACTTTAGTGTAAGATGTCTTAGTGACTTTCAGAGTTCTTAGACTTAGTTCTTTAGAGAGGAGTGAGGTTATAGCGAGCTTAAGTCAAGTGCAGTATGAGGAGAATCCCTAGATTGCGAAGTTGACAAGACTGGGGTTTAAGACCACCAGTCTGTCAACTCTTTATACAAAACTAGCGATCTAACTATAGTAAAGTTACGCAGTAATGCGCAGTAAGTAAATGATAATGCGCAGTAAAGCGCAGTAAGTACGTGTCCATATGATATAAGTGGCTCAGCCACAAGCGCGAGATGAACTTGAAGTAAACAAAGGTAAATAAGAGCGAGAAAAAGGAGTCCTTGCTAATTGTATAGTGATAGTCCTTAGCAAGTAAATGTTATAATAAATAAAAGAAAGATAAAGGAAAAGATAAGTCTAATATAGTACCTGGAGCTATGCTCACACTTAAGTATGTAGATACTTAAGTACTATAAAAGAGAAAAGAAAATGATAAGTCCTTACTAAGTAAAGTGGAGCTAAGCTCACACTTGTAGTAATAATACTACTCTTTACTAGTAAGTAAGATAAAAAAGAAAAAGAAAGAAAAAAAGAAACTGTTACGAGGTGCCAAAGCAAGTGCCTTGTAACAGGTCTGACGAGGTTGCTGTGTATGAGACATAAGGCATGTGGTGCACATTTTGTGGACCAGCAGAAGGGATGCTGTGCCATCTTTCCATATGTGCAACCTGCACAAAGACCTACAGCCAGAGCTTTCTGTGCACTGACAGTGAAATCATGTGTTGCATTGTGTAATTTCTGGAGCATGTGGAGTGGGGTGTGCGTGAAGTGTTCATGCCAGATGTCATAGGATGGTTGTTGAGTGGATAGCGACGCAAGGTGTGAGCTTGAGGTGATGATGAGGTCGAGCCAATATGTCCTGTTTTGGGGTGTTCCTATTGCAAGATCAGTTGTGCCAGATGAGATGCGACATGTTTGTTTTGTGTAAGTGATGTGTAGATCTTTTGCTGCAAGTTGCAGGATTGAGATAAACCATGCCCCGGCCTCAGGGGTGTATAGTACACATTATAGTTTGATCACTTGTGCATGTTCATGGATGTTGGTGGTGGCTTTGACAACTCCAATACCCAAGTAAGGTATAGTTGAGTTGTTTCCAAGGCAAATTATGCCAGGTTCATTGCACATGGATCTGGGAATGAAGTCTGAGGGGTGAGGACTATTGTGATCACTGGCTCTGCTATCAAGCATCCAGGTGTTGCATGCATTGAAATAGAACAAAGCTGGGGTCGATGCCTCCATCACATTAAGGGCAGCAGGTATATCTGGGGGTGGTACAGGAGTAGGAATGACAACAGCAGCAGCAACAGTAGTAGACTTAATAGTATTCCCTTTTACTTTTTTCTTTTCTGGATGCAGTACCCAGAAATAGTCATTGGTATGGCCACCAGGACCACAGTTTGAGCATGTGTATCAATTCATTCAGGGGCAGCTGTTGGAGGTTAGGCCAGTAGATGTTGTATTGCTGGAGAATGATGTGGAAGCTGTGGGACTGCACATGCATTGCACTGCAGATAGGACTGAACCCAGGTTGCCACTTTGGTGGTCACTTTCATCAATGACTTGTGCATGAATGTCATTGGGTGTGATGTTGTTCAAGTTTGCCTGTGTTGCAAGGAATGCAGAGATGATGTTGGACCATGAGTCAGGCAAAGCCATCAGGATAATGAGTGCAAAGTCATTATTGCTAATGGTGTGACCACAGTCAGTGAGCTGCACACATGTGAGTTTGAGTGTGTTGATCTGCACAGTGAATGATGTAGTGGGCATGAATTTGAAGAGTTGGATTTCACAGAGCTTGGCAAATGTGGCCATAGCTCCCAGTGTTCTGTATTCTTCTCATAGCATATCCCAGTTTCCAGATGCAGTGTGAGAGTCAATGATGAGGTGGACATGTGCAGGGCCAATGTATAGGCCAATGTATGCTGTGGTGACTGTGTCATCTTCGTCCCACTTATCTGTCTGTGCTTGGTTTTTGATGGTGGTCTTGTCCCAATGCCAAGAGGTTTTGACATCTCTGGAGGTGGATATTTCTGTGTTGGTTATCTTTGTGTACATTGATGAGCATCACATGCACATAATGCCAGAAAACTGTTGAAATCTCCATGTACATCTACCTATTTTCATTCAGCATTTCCTTCCCTCCACCAGTACATACTATTACCTACTCTTGACACACTATTACACCATCATTACTCTTAGGGACTCTTCCCTACTCTCACTCCACTCGCACTCTGGATGACACATGTCCCTCACATATATGGGTATCCTTATACCTTCTCCACCTTAACCTCACTTCCAATCACTATATAAGATGCAACCCCTACTTCACATCTCCTCAGTCGTTGTCTTCTGACACTGAGTGAGTACCTCCACCACTTACATCTTATACACTTTCTCACATATCCTGCAGCTCCATTCTCTACTTGTGACAACCTACTGTTGCTCACAACTGCTTGTCACTGCTGCAGCAATGCTGCTACACTTATTGCCAATGCTAGCTTTATATGTTGTCTGCCATAACCTGCGCAAACAGGTTATGGGCCCTGCCCAGCGCAAGGCAGACAACTTCCCACTCCTCACTTATTTCATCATACTCCTACTTACAGCATCACTCCTCCCCACTGTCGATGCAGTCTCACTACCAAAAACGAACATACCAACACTCGATGGTCATGCCAATTACAAAACATGGTCAACTTTAGTCAAAAACTCGCTACTCATTACAGGTGTCTGGAAGGTCATTGTATCTGAAAAACCAATGCCAAAATATCAAACAATAACAGAAACTATAACTTCCACAAGCAGAGAAACAAAAACCACCTCCCACGTCGACAAAGAAGACATCACTAATGAACTAGAAAGGGTGACATGGGAAGAAGAAGACAATACCACAACAGCTTTCATAGGCCTCTACGTTGGACCGCTCTGCCTTCACCTCATATCCAACAGAAACACCACCTCATGAAACTGGACAATCCTCAAAAACAAGTACAGAATGCCTGGTGCAATGGCAAAGTTCTCCAAGATCAGGGAGATCCAAAACTTCAAGTTTAACACAAATTCATCATTTATTACGCAGCTCGATGCTCTCAAACTCATGAGAATACAACTTGCTGACTACAGTAAAAATATCAACAACAATGATTTCGCAATCATTATGTTAACGGCCCTCCCTGACTCATGGTCCACAGTCGTGGCCACCTTTGTAGCCAGCTGTGAGGACCTTGACTTCATCACACTGGAAGAAGTTCAGTCGTGCATCATTGACGAAGCCAATCACCTCAATGGCAACTCAGGATCAATCCTTTCGGTCGCACAGTGTGCACGCAGCCCCATTTCCTCTTCCTCCTACAACATGCCTTCCACTGGTCTCACCTCCAATGGAAGGCCTCACATGAATCACTACATGTGCTCCAACTGTGGTCCCAGTGGACATACAGATGATTACTGCTGGGTTCTACACCCAGAGAAGAAAAGGAAGAGAGCTACTGATAAGTCTACACTTGCTGCTGCTACTGTTGATCCTCCACCTGTACCACCTACTTCATCACTCAATATGATGGCTGCCACTGGCCCCCTTTTGTTGTATGAGATTGCATGTGAATGGATGCTGGACAGCAGCACCAGTGACCATGTCAGCCCATTTATGTCCGACTTCAACCCAAAAACATTCACTACATTACTCACCCTGGGTTTTATACGACTCGGAAACAGTGCAACCATGCAGTACCTAGGAACAGGAAACGTCACTGGAACAGCTACAAATGGCAATCAAGTGATCACACTGCAACAAGTGCTATATGCTCCAGGTGCTGGAGGATGATTTATGTCCGTATCAAAGCTTGTCAAGAAAGGCATTCGAGTCATATACAAAGCTGAAGGTTGCACCCTGACACATGGTAAATCCACCATTGCAGTTGGACAAGAACACAACAATGTATATTGGCTGTTGCTACTCACAACCTGCTCATCTCTGGTGTCCTTGCAATCCACCAAGGTCACCACACATATCTGGCACAACCGCTTCACACATATCTCAGAAACAGTACTACGACAACTCCATACAGGGTGTGTATGCAGCTATTCCAATCCCACACCAGACCAAGACACCCTGCATCCTTGTGCAGGATGCACCTATGGCAAGCTTGCACACAAACCTTTCCACACCTCAACAAAACGTGCCATCAAGTGACTCAACCTAGTTCACTCCGATCTAATGGGTCCGCTTCAGACTACATCCCTACAAGGATCCCTCTACGTTGCGTCTTTCATTGACGACTACTCTGGTCACACCATTGCCTTCACTCTCACGTCCAAAGATGGTCTTGCTCAAAGTCTAACAAAGTTCCTAGCCTGGGCTGAAACCCAAACTGACCACAAACTCAAAACCCTCCAGAGTGACAGAGGTGGTGAATACCTCAACCACATGGTTCATGACATGCTACAGCAGTGTGGCATCAAGCACAACCTCACCGTGCACTATTTGCTGGTGCAGAATGGCTGTGCAGAGCACTGGAACTGCACAATACTTAATGCCATTCTATCACTCCTGCACAACACAAATGTGTCAGGCAGCTTCTGGGAATATGTGCTCCAAACCACTGTGCATATCTATAACAGGACCCCCCAACATGCATGCAATTGGACTACACTGCATCAACTCTGGACTGGGGGCCACATACCTGACATATCGTACCTACATACGTTTGGGTGCCTACCATATGCCACCACTCCAACTGAGAAGTGTACAAAGCTTGAAGTATGGGCAACACCCATGGTGTTCATGGGATACAAGGTGGGCACAAAGGCCTGGCAGTTCTGGGATTGTGCGATGCACAAGGTGGTTGTGTCACACAATGCTGTATTTGATGAACTCATTTTTCCCTGCTGTCCAGCTCCACCTGTTGGGGCAATCCTGCCCCCACACTCTTTACTTGCACTGGCTCTGCCAACCTCTTCTGATTCCTCCAACAGTGATGACTCGCACGATGATGATGTGCCATACATACTGGCACAGCACCCCACTGCTCCAGCTGATGACTGCACTGCACTGGCAGTTGCACCTGGCAAATCCCCCACTTTACCTCTCGTGCCTCCTGGTACACCAATTTCGCCTCCTCATGTTCACAGGCCCACTTTGTCTGTCATGCCTCTGTTGGTCATGCCTCCTGTGCCCACTCATACATGTGCCATGCATTTTTCTGACCACACCCCTGGGATCGTAATCCCATGACCTGGTTATGATGGTGATGGTGGTCAGGGTCATGCTCACCACACTCTATTTTCCAACACACCTGTGCCTGTGTTTGAGGACCTCAGCCCCATCACTCCAGCAGTTCCCCTGTCATCTCCCAACAACACAGCAGTGCCCACCACTCCTGTCACTCCAACGCATCCACCTTGTCACTCCAGCCATGTCACTCAGTGCCCCATTCAATATGGAGGTGGTGCATATGCTGAGCATGCTTTTGCTGATGTCCTGCAGGATTCATCTGATGACGATTTTGCTGTGCCAGGTGCTGGTCCCTCACTGTCTTCACTGCTCTCTGCTGCTGTCACATCAGGTGACCCTCTTTCCCTGCACAAGGCTTGCACCTCTCCTGATGCCACCGCCTGGGACATGGTGTGCCAATACAAGCTCACCATGCTCAAGGGCATGGGTACATGGTCTCTGGTTGACCTGCCACCCAGCCACAGCACTATCCCCAATAAGTGGGTATTCAAACTCAAGAACAATGGCCAGTACCACATGCAGCTCATTGCAAAGGGTTTCAAGCAAGTTCACGGTGTGGATTACACTGAGGTTTTCTCCCTTGTCATGTGCTTTGAGACGCTGCACCTCCTCTTTGTGCTTGCCACCTCCCATGACTGGCATGTCCATTCCATGGACATTAAGAGTGCCTTCCTCAATGGTGATGTTGAGGAGGAACTCTACATGTGCCAGCTGGAGGGTTTCAAGCTTGTGGACCTTGCTGATAAGGTCTGCCACCTCCACAAATCCATCTATGGCCTCAAACAGGCTGTGCGCCAGTGGAATGCCAAGATGGACGCCTGCCTAGAGTTGCTTGGCCTCGAGTGCCTCATCTCTGATGCTGGCCTCTATGTCAAGTGCGGGGGGCACTCCTCATCCTCCTCATACTTATTTTTAGTCCTATATGTCAACAACATAATGATCTTTGGCAGCAACTTGACCGACGTCCTTGCCCTCAAAAACGCACTGTCCACCACCTTTGAAATGTCAGACCTTGGCAAAATGACATCCTACCTTGGGCTAGAAGTGTCCCACGACCATGCGCACAAGACCCTCACTCTGTGCCAGTCCCAGTATGTCACAGGCATCGTAGAATGTTTTGGACTAATGGGGTGCAACACTGTCTCAACCCCACTATTGCCGTCCACACAACTCGTCCCTTTCGACAGTGTCACCAACACAGCGACCTGGTCCCTGTACCAGCAGGTAATCGGGAGCCTTATCTATGCCACCATTGTCTCTCACCCTGACATAGCATACACCATCACGTCCCTTGCACACCATTCCATGAACCCAGCACCAGGACACCTTGTGGCGGCAAAGCATACCCTGCACTACCTTGCTGGAACTGCCTTGCTCGCACTACAATACGATGGCAACCGCAATGGTGAAATAACCATGCACTCCAACTCTGACTGGGCTGCCTCACTCACAGACCACCACTCAACAGGCATGTTTGTGTTCATGCTACATGGCACAGCAATTTCCTGGTCCTCACGCAGACAGCAAGTTGTGTCCCTGTCTTCTACTGAGGCAGAATATGTTACGAGGCACTTGCTTTGGCACCTCATAACGGGTTTCTTTTCTTTTTTCTTTTCCTTTTTCTTTTATTTACTTACTAGTAAAGTGTAGTATTATTACTACAAGTGTGAGCTTAGCTCCACTTTACTTAGTAAGGACTCATCAATTTCTTTTCTCTTTTATAGTACTTAAGTATCTACATACTTAAGTGTGA
>QLPN01007457.1:0-25065 GCA_003314395.1 Albatrellus ellisii
CATAGTAACTGTTCCTGATGATGATGAAGAGTGGGATCAATGAGATAGTAATGAGGATGATACCACTGATGACTAAATGAGGATCCAGAGTGATGAGTTTAGGATGTCTTAGTGATGCTTAGAGTGACTTAGAGATCTTAAACTTAGTTCTTAGAGAATGAAGTGAGTTTGTAGCAAGCTTAGGTCAAGTGCAGTATAGGAGAATCCCTAGATTGCAAAGTTGACAAGACTGGTGTTTAAGACCACCAGTCTTTCAACTACTTATACAAATCCAGAGTGCTAAAGATAGTACAAGTAAATAAGGTTCATAGATCAACAATGATTGTGCAGCAATCAATGAAGTCACATGACCTATGACACATCCATGAATATAGTAAGTGGCTCAGCCACAAGTGTGAAATGAACAAGAAGTAAACAAAGATAAACAAAGGTGAGAAAGGTGAGTCCTTGCTAATTGTATAGTAATAGTCCTTAGCAAGTAAATGTTATAATAAATAAAGACAGAAAGGAAAAGATAAGTCTTTATAGTACTTGGAGCTAAGCTCACACTTGTAGTAATAATACTACACTTTACTAGTAAGTATGATAAAAGAAAAAGAAAAAGAAAAAGAAAATACATGTTATGAGGTGCCAAAGCAAGTGCCTCATAACAGTGTGCATTACCTGTTTGTAGATAAGCTAGTCATCTGGTACTAATTCAATAACACTGTTTGCAGGCAAATGGGCAGGACAGAGTGACAAGGGCACTAAAGATGATGGAAATTGTGTGGGAGAGGGTGAAGAGATCTAAAAGGCTGGAGGCCCACATGATGAGTGAGACAGAGTGTTATGAGGCACTTGCTTAGGCACCTCACAACAGTTTCCTTTTTCTTCTTTTATCTTACTTACTAGTAAAGCATAGTATGACTTACTGCAGCTGGAGCTTACCCCCACTTTACTTAGTAAGGACTCATCTTTCCCTTATTGTACTTTAGTATTTACATACTAGAGTGTGAGCTTAGCTCCAAGTACTATAAGGCATCTCATCTTCTTTTTATCTTTATTTGTTTATTTACATTTACTAGCTAAGGACTAGTACTATACAATTAGAAAGGACTCATCATATCTCATCTATGTATATCTTTGTTTATCTCTCATTCACTTTGCACTTGTGGCTGAGCCACTTACTATATCATGGATGCATCTTAGGTCATGTGACTTCATTGATTGCTGCACAATCATCATTGATCCAAGAACATTATTTACTTGTACTATCTTTAACACTCTGGTTTTGTATAAATAAGTTGAAAGACTGGCAGTCTTAAATCCCCAGTCTTGTCAACTTCACAATCTAGGGATTCTTCTATACTGCACTTGATCTAAGCTCACTACAAACTCACTTCATTTCCCTAAGAACTAAGTCTAAGATCTCTAAGCCACTCTAAGTGTCACTCAGACACCCTATACTTGTCACTCTGGATCCTCATATAGTCATTGGTGGTATCATCCTCATCACTATATCATTAATCCCACTCATCATCATCATCAGGAACATCTACTATGCTTATCAAGCATGTATTCACTACCTTGTTACCAGGGGTATTATTCCAGACCTTCCCTAAGACCATCCAATAGGCCACTCTTAGCAGTGGTCTTAAACCCCAGTCTTGTCAACTTCACAATCTAGGGATTCTCCTATACTGTGCTTGATCAAAAGCTCACCTGTATCTCACTTAAACCTAAGAACTAAGTCTAAGATCTCTAGGTCACTCTAAGCATCACTAAGACATCCTAAACTCATCACTCTGGATCCTCAATTAGTCATTGGTGGTATCATCCTCATTACTATCTCATTGATCCCTTTCTTCATTGTCATCAGGAACATTTATTATGCTTATCAAGTGCATAACAACTACCTTCTTACCAGGGGTATAGTTATTGCAAACCTTCCCTAAGACCATCCAATAGTCCACTCTTAGCCCAGAGGAGAGAAAGATAAGGTGTGCTCAGCTAGATACCAGAGAGCTGAGGTGGTAAGACAATGAAAATGGAGAAGATATAGTATAGCTATGATAAGGTTAGAGGGGTGCTATAACTGTAAGTACAAAAAGATCCCCAATTGGGTATGAAGAGGTGAAGAGCATGTGATAGTTAGCCAGCACAGTAAGTGCCAGGTGTGATGAGATGAAATAAAGATAAAGATAAGATAGGGAGAAGGTAAAGATACATGTACATTGTACATGGTAGCATGGTCAGTGTTGTATAGTGGACAATAAATCCAACAAACACTTCTGATGTTTTCTCTCCTCCTCTCTTGCATGACTCAGAGCACTAGTTTACTGGTTGTTCAATCTCTTCTCTCTTTGCTCCTCTTGTGTGTCCCTGCAGGTATAAGCACTATCTTCCCAGGAGCTCATCAGGTTATACTCTGCAGCAAGTGTGAGAGCTGAGTGAACATCTGCAGTAAGAGTGAGAGAATGAGTCATAAGTACTGTGTAATTGTGCCAATCAGAGATTGGACAACATACATGTCATCAGCTGATGAATCCAAAGAAAATAAGTACAAGACTGAATAGATCACCTCACTAGACCAAGGTTGATAAGAATATCAGTGGCAATATTGTTGTTATTTAAGGTTCTTCACCAACTCTCTCATCTTTTTCTTATCTTGAGATTTCCAGACTTTGTGTTACATTTGATCATATCTTTCTTTGTCCTCATCTGTTTAGGTTCTAACTCTGCACACATACAGTACATATAGTTAATGTTCATACTCTGCATTTATGCATACTATAAAAGAGTTCCTGGGTGGTGCAACTGCTTTCTTCAGTTGCTCATCTCAGACTCTAGGTACTGTACTCATTCTTTACTTATCTACTTAGTTGCTCATCTTGGACTCTAGTCCCCCACTTAGTGTGGTGTTTGTAGTGCTCACTGGTTTAATCATAAGTCACTGTCTATCAAGGTTTAACAAATATAAATGTAGGAAAAATATGGAAAATATAGAGGGAAATCAGGAGAATAAAAGGTGGCCTGACATGTCACTGTCTTGGGACTATGTACTGAATCTCTTGCTTTGGCTCTCTGGCATAGAGCTCTTCATCCAATATCATATCTTCATCAACTACTCAGTTCTTCAATCTGCTTTTCAATCTCATCTGGTTGTGTTCTTGATGCTGTGCTACAGCTCAAATCTCTCAATTGTCCCTTGTATAGTCATAGCCTCCTATTTTGGAAAACTAGTCTGCAACATTAGAACAACCTGTCTCATCTTGACCTGTGGCCATTATCATTGTGGCTCATCCCATCCCAGTTCTCCTTCACCCCAAATTCCACTTCTCCTGAACCAGGGATGCTATTTGTTGAACATACACATATCATTGTGCCACTGAGCCTTCCCTATCTTTTCCTTTGTCTTGTCTTCATCTTGTCTTCAATCTCATCTTATCTATATCTGAACTCTATTGTACTCTTACTATATCTACATCTTCCCCTCATCTCACCACCTCAGCTTTCTGTTAGAAAGTGCAATTGCCAAAATAGTGACTTGGCTTGGGTTTGAACCAAGGACCTCCCTTACTCTGGGTGGGTGCTCTAACCACTGAGCTACCAGGCCTTGTCTAAGTGAAGTGCTATTAGCATGATGTGGAGCTGTCATGACTACTGTAGAGTTGTAACTCTGCTATGAAAGTATTGTAGCTCTGTTACAAAGAGTAGTAGCACATGTACAGGGTTGGGCATTTGACCTTAACTCCAACACTTTCTACCTCTGTAGCTGAGGTGAGGATTGTCTACTCTCCCTCTATCTCTGACTTACATAGGTCTCTGTCTTACCTATCTTCTTCTGCACCTTCATCATCTGGCATCCTCTTCCTTAGCTCCTCCCTCATCTCTTTGCTCTGCCCACCATGTGGGCCTCTTTAATAGACTTCCTACTTCTTTTCTCTTCCATCATCACTGCCTTCTTCCTCCTGTGTTCACACTATTGTCTTTAGAGGCCACACTCTTGAATATCTTGGAAATCAAAATTGGAAAATCATAGGAGCACACCCACAAATTGACACTGGGTTTAGATGAAACTCCTATGTCTTATTTCCTTTGCTTTTATTGTCTTGATGACACAGGAATGGTTGTTACATTAGACAATATCAAACCAGTCTTGACTACTCTGATCACCACAATATCTTTCCCAATACAACTCTCCACCCCTATTACTCTAGTCACAGTTGTCCCAACCATCACCACAACAACTAAACCATTGTTCAAAGTCACAAAACCAGAGGTCTATGATGGCAACAAAAGAGAACATCTGGTACAAGGCACTTGTTTTGGCACCTTGTAACAGATTTGTTTTTATTGAAACATGGGCAAAGTGGAAAACAGCAGATCAAACATCACAGTGTAAAGATAGGCTTGTGAGCCCAGGTGAAGATAAATGAACCAAGAGGAAGACAGTCCAGATGCCTAAAGAGCTAGAGAGATAGCTAGAGAGATAGCTGTAAGATGAGAGAAGAGGTGTACCAGATGGTAGAGGGTACATCTTGTCAACTTCACAATCTAGGGATTTTCTCCTAAACCACACTTGATCTAAGCTTGCCTATAACTTGCTTCATCAACTCTAAGAACTAAGTCTAAGATCTCTAAGTCACTAAACATCACTAAGACATCCTATACTCATCACCCTGGATCCTCATATAGTCATCAGAGCTATTGTACTCATTGCTATCTCATTGATCCCACTCCTTCTCATCATCAGGAACATATATCTCAACTACCTTGTTACCAGGATTATTCAATCAACAAATCCCTAATACTATCCAATAGGCCACTCTTAGCAGAACCCATGCAAATGCTAGCAAGTAGCCAATAGAAGAGAGATAAGACAATATGAATTCATAGATATGATGAGCTCCCATGAAGTTGGGGCTCATCACTGTGAGGGTAAGTGAAAGGAGAGCAAAGATGAATGAGAAGAGAGTTAGAACAACCAGTGAACTGGTGCTCAGAGTCACACATAAGTGAGGAAAAGAGAACATTGGAAGTGTTATTATAACAGATACAAGATGGTGTATTTATACTGAGGAGTCATGTACACAGACCATGTGGTAAGTAGTGGCTGAGAGTGTGTCACAGTATAGTATGAGTGGGAAAATATGTTGAGTGTGAAAAAAGTTCAACAAGATATGTAAAAAGGTGGAGGTCCATAGAATTGGAGTTGCAAGTGAGTATGTGATAAAAGAGTGATAAAAGAGCAATTAGTAGGTAATATCCATATACACAGCATCCTGTTGCTAAGAGCAGACTATTGGATGGTCTTAGGGAAGGTTTGCAATAATTATGCCCCTAGTAACAAGGTAGTCATTATGTGAGGCCAACACTAAGCCAAAGCTGAACAATGAAGAAAAAGACTAAAACAAAGGACAATTGTGCTTTGACTAGCAGATATCCCAGATGATCAGAACTGGGGAATCAACCACTAGGAGTCCTATGTATATATAGTACCATAGAGTGTGCACAGACCATGCAGTACAGTATAGGGCCGGAGGATGAGAAAGTAAAGTAATGATGTCATATCTAATAATAGAGGGGACATGTCAGTGCTGACTGAGGCTCCGCAGCAACTGTGGGAGTGATTGGTGATATTCTGCAGCAGGTGTGAGAAGGATTGGTGAGCATGCACAGTAAGTGTGAGAATAAGAAGTCATAGCTAAAGATAGAATGGGCCAATCAGGGATCAGATGACATATGCATCATTGGCCAATAAAGACAAAGAGAAAGAGTATGTGACCGTGAGAATCACTTTGATAGATCAGGAGCGATTGTAAGATCTATGATGATATAGATGTAAGAAAATAGAGAAAAATGAGGAGAAAAATAGAGAAAATAATAGTGGCCTGACACATTATGCACTTGATAAGTGTAATACATGTTCCTGATGACAATGAAGAGAGGGATCAACAAGATAGTGATGAGGATGATACCACCAATGACTATACAAGGACCCAGAGTGATGAGTTTAGGATGTCTTAGTGATGCTTAGAGCTGTTGAATATTCATATGTCACTACAACTCCTACATTACATTTTTGTTTGGCATTACTCTACATTTACACATATTTATGTACACATGACATCTCCACTTCTCCACAACCCCTCAGAGTTTCCACTCCACTGCATACTCCAGATGATGCATGTCCTACACATCTTTGGGCATCCTTGTACTTCTGCATTTGCCTCTCCACTCTAACTATACTATATAAGATACAGTACATACAATACAAATGTACATGCAGGTCTGGGCAGGCAAATAGAAGTATGATTGATAATAGCATTGAGAGAGCATCCCTGAATGGGGAGAGAACAGACAGCCTGTCTGCAGCATGGTAAGTGATGGTGAGTGCAGTAGGGCAACACCAGGTAGTAGAGAGACTGCTGTAAAGTCTATGAGTATGAGTGAAGATGGGGAAGTGTAAAGTACTTACTCAGACTGAGTGGAAAGATGTCTGAGTAGTTGTACCCATCCTATATAGTGGTGGTTAAGTAGAGTTGGGGTGGGGTATAAGTAAAGAGTACAACAACTACTATAAGTGGAGGGATGCACATCGTCCCAGAAAAGTAAGTGGAGTGTGAAATGCTTGGGCATGTATGTGGGTGAAGGGTAAGTCTGAGGAGTGAGAAGTCATATGTATTGTGTAGGTAAATGGTACATGTGATGAGGGGAGCTGCAGCAGGCCGAACAAAATATAGATTGTATGCACAGATATTCAACAACAAACTCCTCAGTTGTTGTCTTACACACACTGAGTGAGTCTCCCACTTACTGCACCTTATTCTCATCTCACAATCCCTGCAGCTCTCTATCTCATATGCTGTGGCAACCTGCTGTTGTCCACATCTCTTCTTACCACTGCAGTATAATGCTGCTCACATTCTCCCCACACAGGGATTATTCTAGATTGCTGTCTATGTTGCTCTTTGTCATCATTGCCTGCCATAACCTGTGCAAACAGAGTGACTTAGAGATCTTAGACTTAGTTCTGAGGTTATGAAGGTGAGCTTAGGTGAAGCACAGTAGTAGGAGAATCCCTAGATTGTGAAGTTGACAAGACTGGGGTTCAAGACCACCAGTCTTTCAACTACTTATACAAAATTGGAGTCCTAAGAATAGCAAGTAGTTAAAGTTCACAGATCAATGATGATTGCACAGCAATCAACAAGATCATGTGACCAAGTTGCATCCATAGTAAGCTAAAGTGAAGTAGCCACAAGTGCAAGTGAAATGAGAGATAAACAAGGAAAAATAGAGATGAACTGGGACAAGTCCTTGCTAATTGTATAGTAATAGTCCTTAGCAAGTAAATGTAAATAAAGAAAGAAAGATAAAAGGAGGATAATATGCCTTATAGTACCTGGAGCTAAGCTTGCACTCTAGTATGTAAATACTAAAGTACTTTAAGGGAATGATAAGTCCTTACTAAGTTAAGTGGAGCTATGCTCACAGCTGCAGTAAATAATACTACACTTTACTAGTAAGTAAGATAAAAGGAAGAAAAAATGAAAAGAAACCATTATGAGGTGCCTAAGCAAGTGCCTCATAACACCTGTGGGGTAAATGGATAAGAAAAACCAACAGTTTGTTTGATTGTCTGACTGATTACTTTTATTAGTGTTCCTGTACTTCTTTGATTGAGTTGATTGCACACTCAGTCATAAAACAGAAACAATATATTTGTTAGAAGCCTTTCAGACATCAGAAGTGTACAACTCAAAATCATGACAGGGGTCCAAGGTAAAGGCTAGCTCTGGGTGTCAGGACACTATTTTTCTCTCAATTTTTCCTTATTTTACAAAGTGTTAGGATTGATATTGCTCAAGATCTCTCACATCCATCCTATCTACTAATCTCTCATGATCTACTCATGACTCATATACTATTATCTATCCAGGCCGATTACTATACAAGTATGACTACATTTCTCACAGATGCTGCACATTGCTCACTGATCCCTATTTGAGGGCTATTAGCTATTGGTAGATAAACCCCTGGCACCTGTCTACAATACTATACCTGCCCTAAAGATCAGTACTATATATATATACTGTACTTCTGTAGCATGTATTCTCCAGCTTTATACATCTGAGATTTCTGTACATGCAGGCTATGGCAGGCAAAGAGAATCAGGGATGACATGAGCAGCAAATGTATAAGATCCCTACATGGGGAGAGTGAGGACAGCATGTCCTGCAGCATAGGTAAGGTAGGTGTGGACAGTGAAGAGTGCCACAGCATCAGAGATAGAGCTGCAGGGGTAGTGAGAAGCAGAATAAGATGAGGTAGGTGTTACGAGGCACTTGCTTTGGCACCTCATAACATGTTTTCTTTTTTCTTTTCTTTATCTTACTTACTGTAAGTGTAGTATTAACTACAGTTGTTGAGCTTAGCTCCAACTTATAGTAAGGACTCTATCTTTCTCCTTTATAGTACTACAGTATTTACATACTGTGCTGTGAGTTTTACTCCAAGTACTATAAAGCTTCTTGATCTCTTATCTTTCTTCATTTATTTACATTGACTTGCTAAGGATGATTACTATACAATTAGCAAGGACTCATCTTATCTCATCTCTGTTTACCTTTGTTTACCTCTCATTCATTTCATGCTTATGGCTACAATTACTTTAGCTTACTATGGATGTGACTTGGTCACATGATCTTGTTGATTGCTGCACAATCATCATTGATCAGTGAACCTTATTTACATTTTCTATTCTTAGAACTCCAGTTTTGTATAAGTAGTTGAAAGCCTGGTGGTCTTAAATCCCAGTCTTGTCAACATCACAATCTAGGGATTCTCCTATACTGCACTTGATCTAAGCTTGCTATAATCTTGCTTCATCCTCTAAGAACTAAGTCTAAGATCTCTAAGTCACTCTAAATGTCACTAAGACACCCTAAACTTGTCACTCTGGATCCTCATTTAGTCATTGGTGGTATCATCCTCATCACTATCTCACTGATCCCACTCTTCATCATCATCAGGAATGTTTACAAGTGCACACCAATTACCTTGTTACCAGGGGTATAGTTATCACAAACTTTCCCTAAGACCATCCAAAAGGCTGCTCTTAGCAGTAGGTAAATATTCACTCGGAGTTGTAACAATAACAACTGAGGAGATATAGTGTATGAAGTACATCTTATATAGTAATGGAGAGATAGAGTTAGAGCAGAGCATGTGAGTTGTAGAACAAGGATGCCCATAAGTGTGGAGGACATGTGTCATCTGGAGTATATGTGGAGTGGGGAACCCTGTGGTGTTGTGGAAGAGTGAAAGTCCATATGAGAGTAATGATGGTGTCATAAGTACATATGTGAAGAATAGGAAAGCCAAATGAGAATATATGATACTGTAAAAGGTGTACACATCTTCAACAATTTCCACTTTGGTGAGTAGTCTCTGAGTATAATTATTCCCTCTCTCCCTCTTGTGCAACAGTATGGCTTCACATTAGTGTGCACCTCACACTGGGTTGCTTCCAAGAGCATGAAGGATTGGGGGAAGAGGAAGGTGATGCATGTAAAAATGCCACAAAGTGTTAAGTAAGAGTTTAGGTGGGTAGTGAAGGCAATGAGCATGTGGTGTGGTATGCCACTCAGCAGAATGAGGGTCAGGGAAGAGGTGGAATGGGAAGTGTTGAAAATGTGTATGCCTTTCTTGTAGATGCTGTAGGTGCTGTATAACAATGGAAGCATGCCAGGCACAAAGACAATGATGAAGATGAAGATGGGTGACTGTAGGATGACAAGGAGGAAGAAGAGGATAGAAATTTACATCAATGCCTCCATCAAGCAAAGCTTGAGTCCTCAAGTGAGTGCAAGGGCAGCATGTAAAATGGGTAGACTGTGCTATCAGTTGATTGCTAGTAAGAGGCCTGATCTCCACTGGATGGTCATGAAGGAAATGTCCACTCAGATGGATCTGCCTGGTGTAGGGCATATGTGTCCAAGGGTGCTGGGTGGAGGTGGATTGGCCAGACACTGTAATGTCCAACAAGAAGACAAAAGGGTGAGTTGTGACAGCAAAGCAGGTAGGCTGGTTGCCAAGCATCAAGGTGATATGCACTAGCTTCTCTGCTCTGCCAATTGCAGTGCTGACAAGGAAGTGGATATCTAGGGAGGAAGGAGGAGTGTCTGAACTCCTGTTGTATGAGGCAGAGAGGTGTGGTGAGAAGAGGAGGAGGAATGGTGGCAAAGAAAGGAGTTCTGATCAATTGTGAGGCTGATGGTAGTCAAGCTGAACAACAACTAAAACAAAAGAAAAACTGGGGAGGACATGCTGGATTCAGCTAGCAGATATCCCAGATGATATATTAGCATATAGTAGAGAAAGAAAGGAGAACTGGTCCTGTATCTAGTGGATATCCCAGATGATCAGAACTGGGGAATATTGCTAGGAGCTGTATAGTATATATAGTACAAGTATGTAGGGCAGGTCTATGAGGTCACAAAGGCCATGCAGTCATACTGTGAATAGTAACCAATAGCTAAAGGCCCTCATATGTTGATGAGTAAGGTCCACAGCAAGTGTGAGAAGGATTGGTGATACTCCACAGCACAAGTGTGAAAGCTGAGTGTGTTGAATGTTTTCACTTTTACTTACTATATTTGGTACTGTAACCACACATGTCCAGTCATTTCAGTCACATACTTATATGGTTGATCTCAGGTCTGTGACTAATAAGAAGTTTTGATCTTCTCCTCTTGCACATGACCTGTGCTCAACAGAGTGAGCATCCACAGTCTGGATGGGAAAAGAGTCATAATTACTTCATAAATGGACAATTGGAGGTCAGCTGATGAATCTTGATAAGATAAATGTAAGACTGAATAGATTGCTTCACTAGATCATGAGCAATATAAAGATCAGTGGTGTCAGGCCGCTATTATTTTCCCTATTTTTCTCTTCATTTTTCTCTATTTTCTTATACCTCTACTGTCACAGATCTTACAATCGCTCCTGATCTATCGAAGCGATTCCCACGGTCACATACTCTTTCTCTTCGTCTTTATCGGCCGATGACGCGTATGTCGTCCGATCTCCGATCGGCCTGTTCTATTTTTAGTTATGATTCTCTTTCTCACACTTACTGCGCATGCTCACCAATCCTTCTCACACCTGCTGCGGAATATCACCAATCACTCCCACAGTTGCTGTGGAGCCTCAGTCAGCACTGATGTGTCCCCTCTATTATTAGATATGACATCATTACTTTACTTTCTAGTTCTCCGGCCCTATACTGTACTGCATGGTCTGTGCACACTCTAGGGTACTATATATACATAGGACTCCTAGCGGTTTATTCCCCAGTTCTGATCATCTGGGATATCCACTAGGTACAGTACTCCTTTCTCTTCTTACTCACTATACACTAATATCATCTGGGATATCTGCTAGTTGAAGCACGATTGTCCTTTTGTTTAGTCTTCCTCAATTGTTCGGCTTCGACAAAGCATCGGCCTCACAAGTGGAGATATAAATATAGGAAAAATATGGAAAACAAAGAGAGAGAGAAATGCAGCCTGACACCTTTGTGGTGGGTGATGGTGTATCCAAGCTGGTCAAGGTGACTGACAGACAGGAAACAATGACTTGCCATCAGTACATGTAGTGTTTTAGAGAGGGTAGGCATTGTTGTTCCTGTCTGTTATTGTGCAATGTGTGTTATGGAGCCAGATCCTATGCAAGATATAGTGAAGCTGTCACCAAGTGTTACTGACTGGAGCATAAATGCAGTGTAGGTGTCAAAGTCATCATGGTGAGGGGATATATAATCAGTGCATCTGGAGTCTAACATCCAGAGGTCTGAGATTGAACTGGTATAGAAGCAGGTGGTGAGATCATTATTTAATTGCCAGAGAGTACATTCAGTTTGGGTCCATCATTTCTCTCCCTATCTCTATCCCTCTTAGCTTTAACTTCTTCTGGTACACTGTGCAATGTACACGCAGGTTTGAGCAGGCAACAAGCGGCAACATGATTGATAGCAAAGAAGACAACGTATCCCCAAATGGGGAAAGGGCAGACAACATATCTGCAGCAGATAGTGATGAGGTGAATGCAGAGGCAACACAATGTATGAGAAGTAGAGACAGCTGCAGGGATAGTAGTGAGGTAGAGAAGAATAAGGTGGGATGAGTACTCACTCAGACTAGGTCTAAGACATCTGAGGAGGTGTAAGGTAGTGTGTCCATCTTATATAGTAGTGCATGGGTAGAGTTGGTGCAGAGAATGAAGGTGAAGTACAACAGCTACCTAATGTAGAGGGACACATGTCATCCCAGAGTGGAGAGTGGGGTGTGAGTGTGCCTGGAGGTGTGAGTGGATTGTAGGGTGAAGTCCAAGGAGTTAAGACAAGAGGATGTAGGTTGTATGTAAAGAGTATGTGTGCTAGGAGCAGAGTTAAACAAAAGTGTATGGTACACACAAAATAAGATCAACATGCAAGGCCCAACAAGTATTGACTGGTGATTCTTCTGCCTGCAGTGGGTGCAGAGAAGGTTCCCTTGCAAGGCATTGATGTACCATCCATCCACTTGTTTGAAGGCCACCAAGGTAGGCTGAGTCTTCATGCACACTTCCTCATCTAGGATACAGGCATACACTATGTTGGGGTCAAGAGTGCTAAGGTCAGACAAGGTGAGGATGACTGAGACTAAGTTGTTCCATGCATTGGGCAGTATCGACAGGCAAATGAGCAGGATGTGATGACAAAGGCATAGATGGTGATTTGGCAGGGGAATGGAGGATCTAGGAAGCCAAGGCCCACATGTTGGGCTAATTGGAAGGGAAGAGCTGGTGAAGACGAGAGCATATAGTAATATGCAAGAGGGTGAGAAGAGAGTGCTCAGCTAGATGCTAAACAGCTGAGAGATGAGGACAGTACCTGGTGAAGATGAGAGCATATAGTAATACACAAGAGGGTGAGAAGAGAGTGCTAAGAGGACCAGGTATGTCAGACAGATACAAAGAGGAAAGAGAGAGTGCTGTAGATAACCTATCCCAGTTAGATGCTAAACAGCTGAGGTGGTAAGATGATGACAAGAAGAAGATATAGTGTAGCTGTTATGAGGCACTTGCTTTGGCACCTCATAACAGTTTTCTTTTTCTTTTTTCTTTCATCTTACTTACTATAAGTGTAGTATTAACTACAGCTGTGAGCTTAGCTCCAACTTATAGTAAGGACTCTATCTCTTATCCTTTACAGTACTATAGTATACATTTACTAAGCTGTGAGCTTAGCTCCAAGTACTGTAAAGTGTCTTCATCTTTTCCTCTTTTCCTCTTTATTTATTATAACATTTACTTGCTAAGGACTATCACTATACAATTAGCAAGGACTCATTATATCTCACCTTCATTTATCTTTGTTTGTCTCTTATTCATTTCATGCTTGTGGCTACTTACTTGTAGTTTACTATGGATGTGACCAAGTCACATGATCTTGTTGATTGCTGTGCAATCATCATTGATCAGTGAACCTTCACTACTTTAGAACTTCAGTTTTGTATAAGTAGTTGAAAGCCTGGCAGTCTTAAACCCCAGCCTTGTCAACATCACAATCTAGGGATTCTCCTATACTGCACTTGACCTAAGCTTGCTCTTGTCTCACTTCACACTCTAAGAACTAAGTCTAAGATCTCTAGGTCACTAAGCATTGCTAAAACATCCTAAACTCATTTAGTCATCAGCAGCATCATCCTCATCACTATCTCATGTTAGCTTTTCATGCATACTACTATATATTTGTTCAGCTCGCTCCCATTACTCTACTGCATGTACACATTACATACTTACTGCACCTCCACAGACTATCCATGTACACCTCCACACACTCACTCCCCACTTACTACTCCATGTGATGTGCATCACCTTCACTCCACACTGTCACACTCCACCTTTTACACCATGTGATGTGTATTGCCCTTACTATGGGCATCCTTGTACTTCACTTCACACTCTTCGCCCCAACCTTATGGGGTGAATACTATATAAGATGGACCACATACTGCATATCTCCTCAGATGTCTTACACTCTGTCTGAGTGAGTATTCCTTTATCTCCATCTTATTCTCCTCTCACTTCTCCTGCAGCATCTCTTACTACTGCATCATGGCACCTACTGTGTCCACTTCATCTCATACTGCTGCAGATGCTATCTGCCTCACTCTCCCCTTTAGGGATTATATACTCACTGCTCCTTATCTACAAACTCTTCACCCTTGCCTGCCCCAACCTGTGTGTACATCTCGTTGATCCCTCTCTTCATTGTCATCAGGAACATTTGCCTCACATATCCAGCACATAACAACTACCTTGTTACCAGGGGTATTATCATCACAAACTATCCCTAAGACCATCCAATAGGCTGTTCTTAGCAGTAGCTAGGATAGAGTTGAAGAGGAGTTACAACTGTAAGTATAAAGGGTAAGCTCAAAGGAGAATGAAGTGGGTTGTGACATGTGACAGACAACTGGCACCACAGGAGGCCAGTTGTGGATAAGACCAGATGAAGATAAGTTAAGTTAGGGATAAGATAGTAATGAAGATAAAGATGAGATAGATAAATAGGCATGGTCAGCATCATGATATACATATATATTCCAACAGGCAGCACCTGTAGGAGGATCATCACAAAGTGTGGGGTGGATATGGTGATGCCTGAAAGTGATGATGCAATCATGCACCAGTGAGAGAGTGTTAAGCTGTGGTGCAAGAGGTGAATTGATATCAAGTTGACACTTAAACAGGGATTGAAAACCTAGAAAGGCAGCAAGTGCACTCTGCTTCCCATACATCTCCTTGAGAATGGTCCAACATTGTAGTGCAGTGAGTTTGTTGTTATTGATGAGTGCCATGGTGGTTTCTGATATGGACATATTGGTTACAGCTTTGGCTGTTCCATCACTATTGTCCCATGCTATTTGCTCAGCATTGCTTGTGAGGGTGTGTGTGGTGCCTTCTGGGCTTGTTCCCATGGGGACTGCAGGTGTGGGTTTAGCCATGGTGAATGTGTACCATGATCCTATGATAATTAGTGCAGATTTGACAAGTGTGGCCCATTGGTAATAATTTAAGTTTCCTTCAAGTTTGATGTTGATTTTTCGAACTGACATTGTGTCAACAAGAGTGATGAGTGACAGGAGTGTGAGGAGTAGGAGTAGGAGTATGAGTGAAGGCACAAGAGAGGAGTAAGAGAAGTACATGGACTGGGCAGGGCCCATAACATGTTGAGCACAGGCCATGTGTGAGATGAAGTGAACATTTTGACATGATCTCCAACTCAACTCTCTACATAAAATATAGAAATCATCTCCAGATCACACATAATTCTTCTCACAAACACATGTCTACATTGTCCACAGTTTGTGTGAGGCTGACATTTGCCAGCAAGGTCACACAATGTAAAAGGAAGAGGAAGGGCTAACAGGAGGGATGAGATCACACTTGTAGCAAATGGATATCCCAGATGTATTCAGCTGAAGAGTAACTATGATACAGCTGAAGTATATATACTAATGGAAACCTGCACACAGACCATGTATGTACTCTAGGGCAGGTGTATCATAAAGGAATGTGCAGCATTCCTGTGAACGATCAATAAGCAACTTGCACAGCATCAGTAAGAATGTGCAGCATCTGTGGGAAGCTCTGTAAGTGACTGTGAGAATATGTGTCATATATGTATAGTAAATGGGCTGATGATGAATGGAGAATGAGTCATATATAATCACAATAAGATCTACATAATCTGATAAGATATCTTGTGTAGATCTTGAGCGATCAGGATAAAAGAAATTGTAAAATGAAAAGAAAAATAAATGCATCCTGACAGTTTGTTATTGCATGTTGATGAGCATCATGTGTGCATAGCGACAGAAAACAACCATCAGTTGCTAAGAGTGGCCTATTGGACAGCCTTAGGGATTGGTTAACATGGTGCTCCTGGTAATGAGATGGTTGTGGTAGGCAACATAAATGTTCCTGAGGGTGATGAAGAGAGGGATAAATGAGATGGTGATGAGGATGATACCACCAATGATTATACAAGGATCCAGCATGACCAGTATTGGATATATTTAGCAACACTTAGTGACCTAGAGATCTTAGACATAGTTCTTAGGGTTATGAAGTGAGTGAAAGGTGAGTTTAGATCAAGCACAGTGTAGGAGAATCCCTAGATTGCAAAGTTGACAAGACTGGGGTTTTAAGACCACCAGGCTTTCAACTACTTATGCAAAACTAGCCATCCTAAAGATAGTACAAGTAGTTAAGGTTCACTGATCAATGATGATTGCACAGTAATCAATGAGATCATGTGACTAAGTCATATCCATAGTAGACTACAAATAAGTAGCCACAAGTACAAGTGAAACAAGAGATAACCAAAGGCAAATAAAGACAAGATGTGATGAGTCCTTGCTAATTGTATAGTAATAGTCCTTAGCAAGTAAATGTTATAATAAATAAAAGAAGAAAAGGTGAAGATGCTTTACAGTACTTGGAGCTAAGCTCACAGCTATAGTTAATACAACACTTATAGTAAGAAAAAAAAGAAAAAAAGACTGCTATTGTTGACACTTAGATGATCAGTATGGCAGTCATACCTGAGGCCAGTCACTCCATTCAAGGAGGATGAGGGAGAGGTGCAAGCACATGGGGCAAAAGCCCAGAAAGAGTAGTTACTGTTGGAGATAAGGTCAAATGCCCAACTGTGTACTTGTACAGAGCTACAAACTCATAGCAGAGTTACAAACTTGTAGTAGTTGGTACAGCTCCACATCATGCTATTAGCACTTCACTTAGACAAGGCCTGGTAGCTCAGTGGTTAGAGCACCCACCCAGAGTAAGGGAGGTCCTTGGTTCAAACCCAAGCCAAGTCACTATTTTGGCAATTGCACATTCTAACAGTTACAACCCTAGCATTGCAGAAGTGGTAGTAGAGAGTGAGTGAGCTAGCTAGGGAGGGAGCAAAGTAGAGTAATCAACTGAAGATCAGTGTCCCTAATCATGTACCTATATATGTGAAGATGTGGCACACAGACCATGCTTAGGTAATAAGTGTGGGGAGCAGTGATGAGCATCATGTGCATGTAATGCTGGAAAATGACCATCAGCAACATCAGGTGAATACAGCAACATTAATGCACCACATGCAACAATCATCCACAGTCACATTAATCGCCCATTTGTTTAGGGATTGGACTATAGGACTGGGTTCAGCTGATGAGGAGCAGGATTGATAAGCTGTATAGGCCAAGACATGGTCCATGGAGTCACAAGTTGCAGAGTCAGCATTTGGTGTGATCGGTGCTTTTCCTATTTCACTCATCCAGATAGCATGATACTTTAATCACTCATGCCCAGATTCCACATTATTGCAAATACCCCTATGATTGACCCTACATTGTAAATTTTCTGTTTTGATTTGTTGTGCTCCAGCCTTGGAGCTAGATTTGTATTTAAATGGTGCATTGTCCATCAGAAACAATAGATTTCCCCCACCCACAATTTGACTTCTCTTCTCCATCTGAGCACATAGTGAAAAAGTGCACCCTAATCTTCCCTCTCCATTTCCCACTATCAAGAAATCTCATAGGTCACATCTATTATTGCATTGTGTTCTCCTTTGCATTGCATTCTGTTGTGTTCTCCATTGTGTTGCATCAAGTCTCCATTGTGTTGCATTCTGTAAACGCGGCAGTGCATGGCATGGTGGTCGACTAAGTCCAGCTCACTCTATTCAAAGAGGAGCAAATGGCAATGGTGGGTAGAGCAAAGGCAGAAGCCCAAGTAGAAGAAGTAGCACTAGCATTGCACAGAAGTAAGAATAGTAGAGAATGATGAGTGCATCCATGCTAATGGAGAGGGGTTGAGAAACCAACTGATTGCTAAGAGCGACCTATTGGACGGTCTTAGGGAAGGTCTAGAATGTTACTCCTGGTAACCAAAGTTTGGATATTGGCTTGATGAATGTAATAGAGATTCCGGATGACGATGAAGAGTGGGATTAACGAGATAGTTACGAGGATGATTCCACCGATAACGATACGAGAATCCAGATTGACTTTTAGTGTAAGACAACTTAATAATCTCTTAGAGATCTTAGACTGAAGTTTTAGAGAGAAGTGAACTGATAGCGAGTTTTAGGTCAAGCGCAGTAAAGGAAAATCCCTAGATTGCGAAGTTGACAAGACTGGGGTTTAAGACCGCCAGTCTGTCAACTATTTATACAAACTAGTGATCTATCTATAGTACAGTTTGCGCAGTAAGGCGCAGTAAGTAAATGTTCATGTGATATAAGTGGCTTAGCCACAAGCGCGAAGTGAACTAGAGCTAAACAAAGGTAAATAAAGATGAGGAAAGGGAGTCCTTGCTAAATGTATAATAATAGTCCTTAGCAAGTAAATGTTATAATAAATAAAGAAAGATAAAAGGAAAAGAGAAGTCTAGTATAGTACCTGGAGCTAAGCTCACACTTAAGTATGTAAATACTTAAGTACTATAATAGAGAAAAGAAAGATGATAAGTCCTTACTAAATAAAGTGGAGCTAAGCTCACACTTGTAGTAATAATACTACACTTTACTTAGTAAGTAAGATAAAAAAAAGAAAAAGAAAAAACAAAACAAAACCATTACGAGGTGCCAAAGCAAGTGCCTCGTAACACTGATAACCAATGTCCCTAGCTGATGCCTTAAGTATGTATGGATACTGCGCACAGACCACGCTTAGATAAGTAAGTGTGTGGGGCGTAGGTGCTGGGGTGAAGAGCATACTCCCACGTCAACACATTCTCCCTTGCATTGCATTCTCCTTTGCATTGCATTCTCCTTATTTCACCATATTGCCCATTTGTTACAAGAGTCGTGTTCTCTTTTGTTGCCCTCATCACATCATGCTATCACCCTTAATTGCTAATTGTCTCTTTACCTTGGTGTCTAGAGAATCTTACAACTCACACCCTCCAGCAGTTGTTGTGGTTGTGGTTGTTTTCCCCCTTCAGCCCAGCACAGCACATATCAGTGGGTGCTGGGGTGATGAGCAGGATCCCATGTCAACAATTATGAGGTGCCAAAGCAAGTGCCTCATAACATCAGTGACATCAGGCAAAGACAGCAACATTAATGTGCCACATGCAATAATCATCCACAGCTGCATCAATCATGCTACTTCTTCAGCACCAGGACAGAGGGCTGGGTTCAGCCAACAAGGAGCAGGACTGATAGGACATAAGGGCCAAAGCTTGGTTGAGGCCTGCCAAGTAACTAGGTGGTGTCATGGGTTGTGAAGTCATACTTTGGTGCAATCAGTGCTTTTCCTTTTTTGCTCATCCTTAATGGTACAATATATTATTTGTTTTACTTTATTTGTGTCTATTTCTGGACTCCATCTTCTTCATCCTTGCAATCAACCCTGTGTTGTAAATTTTCTGTTGCATTTTATTATGCCCCAGTCTTGGAGCTAGACTTGTATTTATATGGCTTGTAGCCCACCAGAAATGAATAGATTCCCCCCTGAGATTTGTCCCTCCTCTCTCATCCAAGTCCCAAGGAGAAAACACTCTTTCCACTCTCCCTTTTCCATGTCTCAAAAGCCAAGAGAGCTCACATTCCTTGTAGGTCATGTTTATTGTGCCAGTGTCATGTTTATAGTTGCATCATGTCTGCATTTGTGTTTATTCTCATTACATCCATGTTTACATTATTGGTGTATTTACTGCATTGCATCCCAGTCTTGCATTGTGCTGTATTTCCCTTTCATCATCCCCTTTGTGTCATGTTATTACATCACTTTATTTCCCCAAAACCCATCATTACCTGGTGTCTAGAGGATCTTACAGCTCACACCCCTCAGTCTTTATTGTGGTATTGGTTGTACTTTCCCCTCACCCCACTGCAGCACCTATCAATGTACCTCAAACATGAAACTTTTTGAAATATTAAGACATGTTTGATTGGGACATTTTGATGAAGCTCAAGCAACACAGTGAGCAAGAACAAAACCAAAATGACATTGACATGTCAATGAGTATCTAACATGGTGGGCAAGGATAAATAGACACCTGAGATAGAAGAGCAACATGTATGACAAGGTAGAAGAGGTTGACAGAGAGAGACAACTGGGATAGACAGGTACTTGTCAGAAGAGGGAAGAGTGAAGTGACTGGATACTCACCTCAGCAGGTAGAAGAAGTGCTGAGGTGGTAAGACAAAAGAGAGAGGTTTATATAAATGTAGCTAACAGAGTTGGAGAGGCAACTAAAGTGTGCCAGAACAAACAAAGATCTAAAAGGAGTATAGTGTGGGTCAAGCAAGTGAGCCCACATGAAAGACTACCAGTGATAGTAAGAGACTGATTGAGATGTATGAGTGAAGTATGTAATAGATCCTAAAGTAGGTGACGCATCTGTGAGTGAGTGGATGAATGAAAGTCCGACACATTTAGGAGAGTAATCCTGGTCGGTGGTGCGCTGAGCGCCACTTCGAGTCTTGACCAGTCAGAGCGAAGTCACACGACACCGAAATAGTCCATTGATATTATCCAGAACAGTTGTAAGCCCATGTCCTTATCCTATTTTCTGTCCTCACTCATCACCTACGAGTGTCGATCTCCTCTCACGTTTGTCTCATAATATTCGATAGCCCTGATCTTCACTGTTATGCCTGTGACGCAACTAGTCTACTCAGTGCTTAGCGCACAGTGCTAGTAGTACAGAATAGACGAATCCAACTAATCTAAGACGCGGACTACAGTACCTCGGCGTTATATAACTTTCTTGCTTCTCCAGAAGCTGTCCTCGAATACAGATACTAAGTCATTATCATATCATATCCTGCCTTCCTTCCCTCCTCACGAATACACATTACTGTTTCTGGGACTCAAACCAGATCAAAAAAAAAGGGGGGGATATTAAACCCAATCATCGATAAACGCTCAGACAGATGCACATCAACATAGATATGACTTAGGCTCGGACTCGGACTGTCGTATCAAACATCACAGCCCTGGCCAGTCTACCACCCATTGAGCAGGGACAGTGTGTTCCTGATCGTCATCATCCTCGAACTTGAGCTTGTACACTAAGCCAACCTTTGATGATGGGGTGTTCTGAAGGCAAGAAAAGGGTTTGGATGTCGTCAACGAGCGATTTTGCACTTGCACATAGAGAACGTACCCCGCGTCCGGACGGCTGCAAGTCTCTCGGACTAGCGATGACCTCCGCCCTGTAGAAACAACTTGTATCGGGATACAGTGCCATGACGATCGATCCAGTCGTGAACTCCTGGTAAGCACTCAAGTGTGCAGCACTGTTAGATGGAGCCTCGAGATCTGGTAGCGGAATAATCGCTCGTAGGGTTGTGTTATAACACCTGCAACGGAGCACATAAGATCGTCAGTCATGCTCGACATAGCTCGCAATAAGATACGAACTGTCCAGGCTGTCCGTCTTCTTGCGGCTCCACATCCTGAACCTCGTACCTGCGACGTCGATTACGATGAGTACACACAAGCACGCCGAAACACGGGCAACTAACCGATTCTTGTCCTGATTGATGCACTTCGTCACTTTCGCCAGTATCCACGTCGTATCGTCTGCATCTCCATTGGTTCCATCGCTGGGTTTCCCAGCATTCGGCGGCGGGTGGAATGCCACCATCCGTCCCTCCTGCAGAGGTAATTGCTTGGCCAGAGCTTCTCTGCGAGCCTTCGGCTCGCGCGAGAACGATGATTGCGGCCCTACCGAGCCTCTGTGCGTGATGGGAATGGAGCCACTGCGACCATTTGTCGTTATGACTGGAGTCGAGGCTCCCGATGGCGGGGGTGAGTGTGCACGAGGTCGTTTTACCCGTTTCTCTGATATCGAAGGATTATCAGCGGGGTTTGATACCGCACGGCTTCCCATCTACAAACCTTGCGGTGTGGACTCGGAAGCCTTTCGAAGGGCAATCAAAACACCCAGACGCTCTATTGCATCGTCTATAGCTCTGGAACGGAAGTAAAGGGCAATGTCATGGTTCTTGTTTTAAGTGAAAAGCAGTAGCCGAACTAACTTGACCTCGCGTTCAGAACTTGACTTTATTTCGCTCAATCCTGATATCAGCTTCTTGTAGATCGTCTTGACACCGTGGATACCATCTACCGGAAATGCCTCGTCGGTCGGCCAAATCTGGTTGAGTCTATTTACTCGGAGAATGACGTCGTGTGCAGACGAGTCTGAGCACAGTTNNNATAGAGTAGCAAGGGAGGTCGCTGCGTGAGACCAACACTCGACCTCTGCAATAATATTAGGCTTTGTAATTCAGACCCGGAGACTCGCGAACCTTCAGTTGAAGCCGGTCTTTTGGATACGCCACGTCGTCTTTCCATTGTGATGGGTTTCTTTATCCAGAAGTATGGACTTGTGGAAATGTTAATGCCAGTGGTTTTGACACTCACCTCTAATAAGTCTGTTGATGATAGTTGGTGTGCAAGACACTGCAAGTTGTCGGGCTAGTATTACTATAGATCGGGATCGGAAAGCATTTCAAACCAACGTTTAACTACAGCCAGGTCACTGGGGTTAGGGTTTACTATCCAGCAACGAACTGTGTTCGAAATTATCAGTATCTAGATATGGATATATAGTGTACGGTATTTACAGCATTTGCACTCAAGTAGACAATAGGTCATGTTCTTGCTGAAGATATGTCTCTCCAAGAAATGAATGGATTCTTTTCAGTATCCCAGTAGCGTGTTTGACCACAGCCCTGCCGTCGACCAGTGCATTTTCGTTCGGATTCAAAAATCTAAGCATCCAATAATCCCACCAAAGTAACCAGGGGTGATGCAACACTGTCGCAAATGGCGAATGGCGCGATATAGTATGCGCAGTATAATACCTGTTGATGAATTTAATTAATCCCGGTTGACTAGCACCGTTCATGACAACACTGCTAAAGTGGAAAGATTCAAGCAAAAGTCTGCCAAGATAGGAACTCTCGAACTGGGCCGCGTGGACCGGGTCACTTTCCATACACGCCTGTCTCGGTTGGACTCTGTCAGGTAGGCTGCAGGTACAAACGATAAGAATACGTGCAACGTGCTCCACGCATGTCCAGCGTGGAGAGCCGGTGTCTTCGAAGACGCGTTTTGTCGTGGCGTTCCTTTTGCCTAGTGACAATAATTATGCAAGTCGGCTCCAGCAATCGAACTTACTCAGTGATTATCCAAGAAATATCCCGCATTCATGTTGGCGCTATCCCGCGCGAGATGTCGATGAAGGTGGCAGAATGGTCGGAACATGTCCACAACTTTTTATGTACTCCCTCACCGGATACATGCACTTGCTGTCCCGTAATTGACGGCGGGTCAGTACCATGAGCGGAAGGGCCCATCAAAGCGAAAAATAATACAGTATTTACTATCTCGCTTGCTTTTCGAAGCGGCCGAAGGGTCATTAATTTGGGCAACGTCCGGTAGGTCACTTCTTCAGGCTCTCGTAAACACGATCCATAACCCAACAGTTATTCTCTACATCTCATTGTGCAGATCAACTACTGCAAGATAAAAATTGTAAGTACGGAGCCAATAACTGTCTAAAATACATCAATGAGAAGCGCTCGCACCCACCAAAGATGGGCAACGGAGCAGACAGCTCCTACTGCACGTCGTCGGACAGCAAAACATACTCTCTCGTGGACAATCCAAACTTCAGCACTGAAGAAGGGACATTGTACTTCTTAGAATGGTTAATAGAGAGAGAACTCCACGGAAACTCGCCGTCTTTGGTTTTCAGCTCGAAGAATCGCGTCGTAGGTATGGCCTCGTCATTAACATGCGTTCCATTTGTGGAGTCGAGGTCAATGACGAACGGCCTTTGGTGACGGCGGTGAATTTAAGTGGGTAGAGCGACGAAATACAGATAGAGCAACATACTTTACAACGCCTTTAGATCCGCCAAATTCGTCCCTCGATTGTACATACCGGACTGCCAGCGTTTAAGGTCATCAGGTACGGAAATCATCGGAGACAGTGATTGAGGTGAGGAGAAACTCACATTGAATAACGGCGTGTTGCTTCGAGCACGATGGATGGTCGACCGCGATGTCTGCAACGGTCCGGTCACGTCCCATGAGATACGCACTCTGCCGGTGTATATGCAGCAAATCTACGTCAGATGCCCAGCGTCAGACTTAGCGAGTCGATAATGCACTGAAAAGATGAGATAAAAACGGAGGACGGAAGCGCACCGACTTGTTCCTCCCCCTTGAATACATACAGGCGCCAGCCCACGAGCGGCTTCCGTGCCTCTGGCGGCTCGTTGTACTTGAGCACCGTGCTGCTGCCGTCCGCGTGCTTTACCGTATTCGTCGCGGCTGCAAGTAGACCCGACGGTGCAAAGTTGGGCTTTGTTTTGTCTTCTGGGGGCATAGAACCTGTACCGGGGGGCGAGCGGGCGCGGGAGGAGGTGGGCTGTGAGCGACGGGGAGAGGCAGAACGCCGTGACGAGCCGTGGAGCCTGTCGTTATTTCTGTTCCTATCTCTTTCTACATCTCTATCCCTCTCTCTGTCCCGAGAGCGATCGCGACTCCCATCTCTGTAATGCTCTCTGTCGCGTGGCCGGTCCCTGTCTCTGTCTCTGTCTCTGTTTCTGTCCGGCTCGCGCTCCTTCCCGCTATCCTGTTCCCTGTGCCGCTCCCTCGCCCTGTTCCCATACCGCTCGCGCTCTGAACCCTTCCTAACCCTCTCCTCCCGGTACCGAGAGTACCCGCCACCCCGCTCATCTCTGTACCCTACTCTGTGGCTCTTCCGCTCATCGCCATCGTCATGGTGGCCGTAGCGCCGCCGGCTGCTCGAGCCGTACTGGGCAGAAGGGGATGTTGATCGTCGCGGCATTTAGGCAGCAACGAGGTTTGCTGGTGTGCTGATGAGTGAAGTAGTCGCACAGCAGCACCAACTTAGACACGAGGAGTCAGTTTTGGCTGTCCACGTGAGCCCTAATCCGAACCACATGATGTGTGTCAGACACGCGCCGCAACTCTACGTA
>QLPN01007468.1:0-17267 GCA_003314395.1 Albatrellus ellisii
CAATGAGATAGTGATGAGGATGATACTACCAATGACTAAATGAGGATCCAGAGTGACAAGTTTAGGATGTCTTAGCGATGCTTAGTGACTTAGAGATCTTAGACAGAGAAGTAAAGTGAGTTTTGTAATGAGCTTAGATCAAGCGCAGTGTAGGAGAATCCCTAGATTGCAAAGTTGACAAGACTGGGGTTTAAGACTGCCAGTCTTGCCACTATTTATACAAAACCAGAGTCCTAAGTATAGTACCATTGTGCAGTAAGGCACAGTATTGCACAGCAATACATGGTAATGCACAGTAGTGTGCAGTAAGTCATGTCCATTGTGTAAGTAAGGTGACTTAGCCACAAGCACAAAATAAATGAGAGGTAAACAGAGATAAACAAAGATGAAATAAGATGAGTCCTTGCTAATTGTATAGTAGTAGTCCTTAGCAAGTAAATGTTATAATAAATAAATAAAGATAATAGAAAAAGAGATAAGTCTTTTATAGTACTTGGAGCTATGCTCACACTTAAGTATGTAAATACTTAAGTACTATAAAAGAGAATGAAATTGAGTCCTTACTATAAGTAGAAGCTAAGCTCACTGCTGTAGTAAATACTATGCTTATAGTAAGTAAAATATAAGAAACAGAAAAAGAAAAAGAAAATGGAAATCACTACAAGGTGCCAAAGCAAGTGCCTTGTAACACAGCATGTGTGGGAGTACAGACGACAGATGTGCAGCATCTGTGAGAACCAACCCATGAGGCAGTAAGGACTGTGATAAGATAGAAGATTAGATTAGATGAAACAGAGATAAGATGAAATAGGTCTAATCTAATCATATCAAAAGTAAAACATAAAAGAAAGTAAAAAGAATATAAAAAGAAATATGGGACATGGAATAAGGTCAGCAATAGGAGTCTGACATCCATGCAGTGAGGGCAGGATGGTTGGTAAGCTTGTGCACAGGAAGCCAGCAAAGATTTTTGAGTCCCCAACCTGTCCAATGGACAAGATATTGGCAGCCACATCCATGTTTGTGTTCAATGATGATGGCATCAGTTTCATGTTGGCCATTGATGAACACAGGTCATGTGTAGGAGTGGAACTTGAATAGTTCTTAATATTATACAGTAGAACCACAAGCTACTTATAGTAATTGGAGTTGTGCACAGACCAGAGAACTATGGACAGATGAACTGTGTATGCATGTGTACAGATGTATGGGTGTGTGTACAGTAGAATGGACAGAAAAGGAAGGAGTACTTTAGTCAGCATATAGATGTCAGCAGCCATCAGCAGTGGGGCCTGGGTGAGGCAAGGTACTTGCAGTGTTGGAGTCAGCAGTAGCAGCTGTAGATGGCCACAAGGTGCTAGAATGGAAAGTAGGGAAAATATTAGTGTGAGGAGGAATATCAAAGGTGTAAGAGCTTGTCTCAGGGTGTGCAACCAGGATGGTGTAGGGACCATTGAAATGTGGCATGAATTTGGCAACACAAGATGGGTCTTGGGCTTGGAACTCCCAGTGTTGGTTGTGAGTGGAAAGGGGGATGCAGTTGCTGACATGGTAGGTCAGTTCTGGTCCACAGTGACAGTTGGCATATTTTAATTGGTGGAGCTTGGCAGCAAGGAGGTTGTCCTGGAGGGTGGCAAGAAAAGCTTGCATGGGAGGGGAGGCAGTCACAGGAGGTGTGGGCATAAAGGGGGGTATGAGGCATGGTTCATGTCTGAGATAGAGGTGGAAAGGGGTGAAACCAGTGGAGGCATTGACAGTGGACATGGTGCTGAAACAGATGCACAGGAGGGCATGAACCCAGCCAGATTGGTCATGGTCAACATGAAACCAGAGGCATTGGATTATGGTGTGATTAGTGTGTTCACTAGTGCCATCAGATTGAGGGTGGAAGGTGGAAGACATACACAGTTTGATGCCATGAGGAGGTGGAGTGCACACCGAAAGCAGGAGATGAAGAGTTTGTTGCAATCAGACTTGATTTCAAGGGGCATGCCATTTTTGCAAAACTAGTGGTCAAAAAAGAGATGGGAAAATTGCTCTGTGGTGATATCAGTGTGCATGGGGAGAATATGAATATTGGAGCCATGGTGGTCTGTCATGGTGACAATGGCATTGAACCCAGAGTCTTCAGGGAGAGGACTGATGAAATTGACAGTGATGCTATTGCCATGGTGGTCCAGGACAGGGAGAGGATGCAAGGGTTTGGAGGTAAGTGATTTGTTATGCTGTCATGTGGAACAAGAGGGAATGTAGCCATGTTCCAGCTTGTGGTGCATGCAGGGTCAATAATATCCTGAATGCAGAACTGCATAGGATCTGTTGAGGCCAAAGTGCCTGAGTGTATTGTGGGTGAGAGTGAAAAGGTCTTGGCAGATAGTGCCAATATGAGGGATGATAAGATGGTCATTGAGGTAAAGGAGTCCATTGTGTATGAACATGGATGAAGTACTGGCAAGGTTGTGGCAGAGGTGGGAGGTTAAAGGGTCCAAGTGTTATGAGGCACTTGCTTTGGCACCTCGTAACGTGTTTTCCTTTTTCCTTTCTTCTTTTTCTTTATCTTACTGACTAGTAAAGTGTAGTATTATTACTACAAGTGTGAGCTTAGCTCCGCTTTACTTAGTAAGGACTTATCCTTTTCTTTTCTCTTTTATAGTACTTAAGTATTTACATACTTAAGTGTGAGCATAGCTCCAAGTACTATATTAGACTTATCTTTTTCTCTTTATCTTTCCTTATTTATATTAACATTTACTTGCTAAGGACTATTACTATACAATTAGCAAGGACTCTCTCTTCTCGTCTCTATTTACATCTGTTTATCTCTAGTTCATTTTGCACTTGTGGCTGAGCCACTTATATCACATGGACGTGTACTTACTGCGCTTTACTGCGCATTACTGTGCAACTTTACTATACTTAGATCTCCAGTTTTGTATAAATAGTTGACAGACTGGTGGTCTTAAACCCCAGTCTTGTCAACTTCGCAATCTAGGGATTCTCCTCTACTGCGCTTGATCTACACTCACTACTAGCCCACTTCTTCATTAAGAACTAAAGTCTAAAATCTCTAAGTCACGCTAAAAAGGTGTCACTAAGATATCCTACATCTCGTCACTCTGGATCCTTGAATCATCATTGGTGGAATCCTCCTTATTTCAGTCTCATTGATCCCAATCTTCACCGTCATCAGGAAACTCTATTACATGCATCAAATGCACATTCAAACTCCAGTTACCAGGAGTATCAATATAGACCTTCCCTAAGACCATCCAATAGGCCGCTCTTAGCACCAAGGGATAGCCTGCACAGATAGTGTCAAGTAGGGAAGTGTCAGTAGAGATCTGTAGGATGGCAGCAATGCATGTCAGAGGAGGATAGTGATGCAATAGGGACAACACAATGGCAGTGATGAGTGAGGAAGGATGGGTCTTCTTGCATGCATGGTCCCTACGACCCACATGTGGTCTTTTACCCCACCTGCATGCAGGGTCTCCTACCACCTGTGCATGGTGTCCTACCCCACCCACATGTAGTCCCTACCACCTGTGTGCAAGGTGTCCTACCACTCACATGTGGGGTCTCCACCCATGCAAGGCCCTTTACTATCCATGCCACCACAGTATGAACAGTGTGGCCACTGCTGCACAGCATGCCACATTTTTTCCTTTCTTTATCCTCAACTCACATAGAAACCCTCAACTTCCCTACAACATCACAGGTGTGTCTTCTGTCAACAGAACTATCAATTATATTCAACTTTCTGTCTATTGTTCATCTACTTCTGCTGATCTATCTTTGTTTCCTTTTATTCTCCATTGCAATCCAACAACTAATTATTCTGTCTTGACATTTACCAAACATCTTGGTGGCTTCTGTTCATACCATCTTTTCAAACAATGACATGTTGAGTGCAATGTTCAGGCTATGTTTTTCTGTATTGAATTATGCTGTTGTATCCATGACTATTGTTGTGCCTCCAAGTAGGCTGGGTACTTTAGCTGTACAATCATGTTGGTCTTTCTTCTATTTTATGCATCCAGACTTAAATGCTTTGGCAGTGCTGATTACCATATTTTCTATTTTACTTTCCTTTCACACAGGTCCAGTTGATGGACAGGGACATATGTGAGTAGTCATCATTATCAGTACAATACACCTGCACAGGCTTTGCCAATAGGTATGCCCAGGTATGGGTATGAGTCTATTAGTTTTCCAGTCTACAACAGTAACCATACAGTTGATATTTCTGTTTTGCTTTGTGCTTTCACAGTTTAAGAGGTGTCTTTTTCTGCCCTTCTATCTATTTGTAATCTATAATACTACTTCATACCATCATTGCTATATGTATGGGTTTTCATGGGTGATAGCTATTGAAACATGGGCAAAGTGGCAAACAGCAGGTTGAATATCATTGTGAGCCCAGGTGGAGATAAAGAAGCCAAGGGGACAACAGTCCAGAGGGCTAGATAGACAGCTAGAGAGATAGATCAGCACATGCAGAAGTGCTAAGGTGAGACAAAGACAAAGTAAAGAAGATATAGTAAGAGTAGGATAGAGTTTAAGAGGAGCTCAAACTATAAAGTGAAAAGGAATACCAATAAGATGAGATAGAGATAAGTATACTTAATAAGTAAACAGTGTGATCAGCATCATAAGGTAATGAAAAAACCAACAATAGCCACTGAAGATCAATAGGGATAGGGACAGGACAGGGACACTATTGAGGAATGTTGCAATTTATTTAACTATGTCTGATTCAATTAATGTTGCAATGCATTAGGTCTGTACTCTATAGCTGGAGAGGCAATTGGAATTAGTCTGTAAGTTGGGGTTGGTCTGTAAATTGGACTTGGTCTGTAGATAGATAGAGTACTTTTTCCTTTTATTTTCTGTTGCAACAACCCATGTATACTTTTACAGATGATGCTTCATAACTCAATGTTGCAATGCAACAGGTTTTTCCACTAGTGAAAGAGAAAAAAAGAACAGAAACCAGTACATATCCCGAATCCTGACATAATCATGCATATGCAGCATCTAACCATTTCATAAATAACATTTACAGTACCTCCAAATCAAGAGAGATAGACCTTGTACCAGTGTCTATGCATGTCTATAACCTCATCATGCATGCCTTCCTGCCATGCTCATATTCTAGCAAAGCTCCCACTGTTATGAGGCACTTGCTTTGGCACCTCGTAACACGTTTCTTTTTTCTTTTTCTTTTTTCCTTTATCTTACTTACTAGTAAAGTGTAGTATTATTACTACAAGTGTGAGCATAGCTCCACTTTACTTAGTAAGGACTTATCCTTTTCTTTTCTCTTTTATAGTACTTAAGTATTTACATACTTAAGTGTGAGCTTAGCTCCAAGTACTATATTAGACTTATCTTTTTCTCTTTACCTTTCTTTATTTATTCACAACATTTACTTGCTAAGGACTATTACTATACAATTAGCAAGGACTCCCTTTCCTCACTCTTATTTACCTTTGTTTACACCTTGTTCATTTCGTGCTTGTGGCTGAGCCACTAATATCACATGGACGCATACTTACTGCGCTTTACTGCACATTATCGTTTACTTACTGCACATTACTGCGTAACTTTACTATAGTTAGATCACTAGTTTTGTATAAATAGTTGACAGACTGGCGGTCTTAAACCCCAGTCTTGTCAACTTCGCAATCTAGGGATTCTCCTTACACTGCGCTTGATTTAAGCTCGATATCATCTCACTTCACTCTCTAAGAACTAAAGTCTAAGGACTCTAAGTCACTAAAATGTCGCTTGGACATCTTACACTTATCGCTCTGGATCCTCGTATCGTTATCAGTGGAATTATCCTCATAACTATATCATTAATCCCACTCTTCATCGTCATCAGGAACCTCTATTATGTTCATCAAGCCAATATCCAAACCTTGGTTACCAGGAGTAACATTTTAGACCTTCCCTAAGACCATCCAATAGGCCGCTCTTAGCACCCACTCTTGCTGAAGCTCTCCCTGATGTTATGCAAAACCTACTATGAAGACCTGGCCTGATGATGCATCATCAGCCACAGCAACAACCATGCTGGCCAGTCAGCCCTCCAAGTCAGTGTTACAATTTTCTTCTTTCCTTACATTTACCAGGGTTACTGCACCACAGCATTTTGTTACTTACCAATCCATGTGCAGTTTCACTAGAACATTCCTTTCTGCAGCACTTTATTGAAGGAGGTTGCTTGGAAAGAGCACAGCCACTGTAGAAAGAAGAGAAATGATATTCTGAGTCTCTTTGTAGAAGACTGAGGGAAAAGAAAACTGTGTGAGAGAGATTTTCTGTAAGTAATGGGTCCATCCATATCATCCCTGAGTCCCACAAGAGGTCTGTGTGGTGCAGCCATGCAGTCATGCATTTGCAGTTGTGCACAGTCATGCATTCACAGTCATTCACAGTTGTGCACATTCACTGTCACACATCACTGTAAACTCCAACACACTTGCATGTCTCTGTACTATATTTACCCTATCAGAATATTCTACAACATAGAGTTGTTCACTATAAAAGGAGGACAGATACCATCCAGGATCTCTAGCTTAGTCTCCTGTGTTTTACAGTATCCTGCTCCAGTCACTCTTCAATCTCATCTTGTTGTGTTCTCATTGCATGCTATGCTCTGAGTCTCTTCTCTGATCCTGTACACTCATAGCCAGCTGTCCTGCTGCACTAGTCCATAACAGTCAGTTTGAATTGCCAGGAACTAGAATTGGCTGGTTGCCAGTGGTGTCTGTGACCTTGAAATACTTGGGGACATCCATGCCAATGATGTACATGCAGGTCTAGGCAGGCAATGTAAAAATGGGTGTATGAGCACAGCTAGGAGAATGATGATGTCTAAGTTTAATTTGGTCATAGAGGAAAGAAGTGGCCCTAAGGCCTGACTATAGAGATTAATCCCCATTTATGATTTATGACTGATGTTCAGATTAAAAAGGATCAAAGAAGATGACAACCAGAGAGAAGATATAGTAGGTTTGATAGGATTTGGATGGAGCCACAATATGTAGACCAACCAAAAGTTGATAAGTATTAGAGATAATTAGAAGAGAGAAGAATAAGATGTAAATATGTAGATAAGATCAGATGATGATCAGATGAAGATGAGTAGATAAGATGGGGCACAGGCATGATTAGCATCATATAGTGAATGATAAATTCAACAGGCAACAAGTAATAATATGATCAAGAGGAAGTATGAGAGTGTATCCCCAAAAGGGGAGAGAGCAGTAAGCATAACTGCAGCAGTTGTAAGTAGTCACCAACACAAGATAGTGAGGAGACGTGGTAAGAGTATGCTGCAGGATGGTGGTTAGAGAGTAGAAGAGTAAGATGGTGGAGTACTCACTCAGACTTAGAAGTAAGACATTGATGAGCATCATGTGTGCATAACACCAGAAAATGACCATCAGCAACATCAGGCGAACACAGCAACATTAATGTGCCACATGCAACAATCATCCACAATTGCATCAATCACACATTTGCTTAGGTGTCAGACTATAGGACAGGGTTTGGCTGACAAGGAGCAGGACTGATAAGACATATAGGCTGAGATGCAGTCCATGGAGTCATGAGTTGCAAAGTCAGCATTTGGTGTGATCAACACTTTTCCCTTTTTGCTCAGCCATTCTAGTATGATACTTTATTTGTCATGTCTAGACTCCTCATTTCCAATACTCCCTATGATCGACCCTGCACTGTAAATTTTCTGTTTTGTTTTGTTGTGCTCCAGTCTTGGAGCTAGACTTGTATTTAGATGGTGTGTCATCCATGAAACAAGGAGATTCCCCCCCCACCCACAATTTGTCTCCCCTTCTCCCAACCAGGTCTTGAGGCAAAAGTGTGCACCCTGTAAGTCATGTTAACAATTTTGCTGAGTGTCTATTTCATTGTGTTGCATTCTCTATTGTGTTGTGTTCTCCTTTGTTGCATTCTCTATTGTGTTGCATTCTCCTTCCCATTCTCCATTGCATTGCATTGCATTACATGTCTCCCCATCATTGCCATTGTTGTGTCATGCTTCTGTCATATCTCAGTACTGTCACCCAGTCACATTGTGTTATCACATCTCTTGCCCTAATCTACTAACTCCCTTTCTATTGGTGTCTAGGGAATCTTACAGCTTGCACCCTTCAGCACCTGCTGTGGTTGTGATTATAGATTCCTCTCTCATACACCCACAGTACACATCAACATCTGAGGAGGTTGTAAGGTAATAGTCCCATCTTATATAGTGATAGTATGTAGAGTTTAAGCAGAGTATATATATATATATTTTCAGGATCATTTTGCACCATGAGGTACAGCACAGTACAGTGTGATCATCTCCAAGTCTCTATTACAGATATATGTTATTTCTCCTGGGCCATAGAAACATGCAGCTTGTTATGCACTAGTATGGCAGGACAGCTGGCTATGAGTGTACTGGAACAGATGAAGGACTCAGGGCATAGCACATGACTGAGAATACAACCAAGTAAGATTCAAGAGGACAAGAACAGGATGCTGTAAAATACAGGAGACTAGGCTAGAGATCCTGTATAGTGTTTGACCCTTTATATAGGATACAACCTTGAGTACTAGAAGATTCTATCAAGGTAAATATAGTACAAGACTACAGAAAGGAATGTTCCAGAGATACTGTGCATAGATTGGTAAGTAACGATAATGCTGCAGCGCAGTATACTGGTAGATATGAGTGAAACAAAAAGAAAATCGTAACACAGCTGGCGCCGAGACTTGGCCGCAGTTGTCAGCGATCTCAATAACGAGATGTGGGCCGTCTCGAGTATCACACTGACCTGCGTCGCCCTCAATTAAGGCTGGGACGACGATCGCTCAGCCTCTGTTGGGGGAGGGTATTCGCAGTAGCGGTCTTTTTGGTGTCCACGAGCATGGGTCCATGTGATCACCAAATGGCTCTATATTAAGCTATATGACTATGTATATACGGTGTATGTAACACAAATTAATACTGAGTAATGAGAGCCAGCGTTGACACAGCATAGCCATACGGACAATGAACCAAACACATAACATCAAAATATCATTAAACCATGTCTGTAAGCGACATAGCAACACGCCGGCGCGCGTAGCATTACACAGCCCGCCGCCTTGCGCGACGGGCATATGAGAAAACGTGACGAAAGATCCGCTAAAATACAACAGATACGCACCGGTCCAGTAGGAATGAATGACAAGATGTAGGAGGATGTGCACAACAGCAGGGGTGGGGATAACAAATGACAATGGCAGAGGCACGAAATGCAGTGGGGGTTTAGGATCTGGCACAAATGGGACCCAAACAACGCGCCCGTACGTGGGCTGTGGGTCAGACTTAAGTAGGACAGTAATATGGAGACACCTATTACAGACAAAAGGAATGAAGGAAGTATCCCCAGTAGCTCCGATTGCGGAACAGAAAATTCGTCCTAAAGATGAACCAGAGGCCGCGCAAACCCAGTCTGGCTACTCCTCTGCCACATCGAGGGCAGTCAGCGGTTTCTTGCGACGGATCGAGAGCACCGCAGGGCGCCGAAACGGGCGGAGCAGGCTGCGCTTGCGGCGCTCGGGTGTGGAAGTGGGTCGCGACACGCTCGACAGGTTGCTCTGCATGCGCCGCATCGCGACGCCGTTCTCCTCCGTCGCAAAGTCGAACCCGCGTGACTGTGAGTGCTCCCCTGTGGCCATGTCTATTTGGCTCCCACGCTCGGTGAGCGACGTGCGCAACTGTGCGCGCGCAGGAGTCGTCAGTGTGGACAGGGCGGACATGCTTGCACGCTGCGCGCCGAGCATGTGTGCCTCGCGCGCGATGTCCATGTGCGGGTTGAGTTTGACGTTCCAGCGCATGATATCGACGTCGTTCGGATGGAAGCCGAACATCCACGCCTTGTAGATGTAGCGCGGGGCAAGTGCGAGGAGCACTGTGATGGGCAGCCCAAACCAGAACAGCGGCGACTCGAAGATAAAGTAGTCGTTGCCATAAACAGGCGTCACGAACCATCCAGGGGAGATGATAGAATAGATGGCCTGCACGATGTCAGCGACCTACAAACGCCAAACAGAGATCAGTGAAAAACGCACTGTATATACCCAGACAAAGACGATGCCAAAGAGAACGGCGAAGAACACCCAACCCGTCCACACGTTAGTATTGAGTCCGTTGAATAAATCGGCCGCCATCACGGCAGAAATCACCATAGTCTGTGCATGAACACCAGCTCAGCACACAACCCAAGCAACCAAGATAGCTGTTTAAGTACGCACCGTGGTGTACTCGTATTGGGCGACGTCAAAGCCGTCATCGCGAGCGGTAGGCGAGAAATACCCATACGTCAATAAGAAGAATATGATAGCAGACTGCACACGCCAACATGTCAGCCTCTATAAAGCAAATTGCTGAATGTAAGTAAATTCACCTGGATGACACCATCTATCATGAAAACACCGAACAGCTTCATACTGAACCACCTTGCCTCGCGGCCGAAGCGGTACAGCTCCGGAAGCGCCATGAGCACACGGTCGTCTATCCGCAACATTCTAGTCAGCTGCCACAACATCGCACTCAAGGTATACACGCACCAACGATGCGATCGAAAAGACCGATGCCAATGACGGGCAGAAGCGTCCAGAACGAGTTCCAAAACAATACGTATGTGTATTCGAACGCACTGCACTCTGCGTCAGCAGACAACAGAAAGCATAAGATGTATACGCACTATGCAGAAGACCACGCGCAATAAATCTGGAACCACCATAACACACCTATACAAATGATGACCTTGTAGAAGAAGTTCACAATCCTAGCCGCAATCATCAGCCATCAACAAACACGTTCACATGATTAAGATAAAACAAACCGCGACGTACATGTTTCCATTCCGCGCGTATGACCAGTGACCATGCACGAGTAACAATCGTTTCAGGAAGCGGAATTGAGCGATCGCATAGTCCGACGAGTTCACTGCCTGGAGGCCCTCCTCGCCAGAGATCCCGACGCCCACGTCCGCTGCCTACACAAAGGCCCCACACCAGTGAGCGCGCGAAAGCCTGCCAGCGGAGAAAGGGACATACCTGGATCATGCTGACATCATTCGCGCCATCGCCAATCGCGAGCGTCATCGCGCCGATGCCGTCCCTGACGAGCCTCACGATAAGCGCCTTCTGCTTTGGCGACACGCGGCAGCATATGACACCCTCACACTCCATCGCGAGCTTCAGCAGCAGGTGCTTGTGTTTGTCATCGCCCAGCGCCTGACCATCGCGTCAGCAGACCGCTTTCTCTTCTTCATGACAAAAGATACGCACGTCTGTCAGCGCGAGCCCGTCGATCACGAGCACGAACCCACCGGGCCGCTTTCCGTTGTTCGACCCCACAAGTGACGACGCTCCCGTCATCACGCGTTGCAGCGGATACTCCTGACCGTTGTGCGCCGCGTACGTGCCGAGCGCGTCCGCATCAACTAACGGGTCGTCCAGGATCCCGCTCGCGGGGAAGTACTCCTCTACCGCGCGTAGCATCTGGTTGTAGATCGAGCGGCCCCCGTCGCCGCGCCCGCGGATGATCATGATATTCGAATCGCGCGCAATCAGGTTCGTGGTGTGCCCAATAGCTGCAAACAAATCCACATCAGCCCCACGTTACGACGCAAAACCACAAAAAAAGGACTGAAAGAAAAGAAAGAAAGAAAGAAAGAAAGAAAGAAAGAAAAAAGCAGTAGAAAAATACCGACAGAAAGCAAGCCAAAGCACGTACCGATAGCAGTCTCCAGCTTATCCCCCGTTACCACCCAGATCTTGATGCCCGCCGTCTTCAGATCCGCAATGGTCTCCGGTACGCCGTCCTGCAACCTGTCCTCGATCGCCGTCGCGCCCACCAACACAAGGCCCTGCTCGATCTCGCCCGACACCTGCTCCAAGTTCTCCTCGCGTTTGTCGATCGATGCCATCGCCTCCTGGTAGCGCACGAGCCAGGCGCGGTACTCTGCCCGAGGCACCTCGCGGTATGCGAGCGTGAGTGTGCGCAGGCCCTCACGCGCAAATTCGTCGAGCTGCGCTTCCGTTGTGTGCTTCAACGCGTCGTCGGTGGCCTCGAGGCGCTCGAAGACCACGGCGTCTGCGCCTTTCATCAGCAGTAGCACCGGGCCCTCCTCGTCTTCATCGCCCTGCACCTTCTTATCATCGACGTCCATGTCCGACGCCGAATCGTCATGTAGCCGTTGCACCAGCACGCTCATGCGCTTGCGCGCGCTCGTGAACTCGAGAATGTTGAGCAAACGGTAGCGCAAGGGTGCCGGCGCGAAAGGGGTGCGCAGATACAGAATGTCGCGGTCGCGCCCGCGGAACTCGAATCCAACGTCCGCGGCGGCCTGCACAAGCGCAGCCTCGTCAGGGCTCTGAGCCTTGTACTCAAGCGCGCGAGTCGTTGGGTCGACGCCCGCAAGTACGGTGTGGCACAGTGCGAGCACAGTAAAGAAGTGCGAGAACCGTTCACGTTCGCCAGAGCTGTTGGCCTCGGCAGCGGCAGCGATGTCGGACGTCAGCGTGGCGTCGCGGAAGTGCACAGGCACGCCGTCCGAGAGAGTCACTTGTGATGTGGGGACGGGATGACTCTCGACTCGTGGAATACTGGTCACAACCATAGTAGGCGGTGTGTCGCCAGACGTGTTGGAAAGGCCGGCGTCGAGGTCCTCCAGTTCCTCCTTGGCGTCGAGCTGCTCCTCCTTGGCGTCCGCCTCCGACAAGCTCTTGCCATATACTTTGCCAGCTATGGAACACTGGCGGAAAACCATAGCATTCTACCATCGTTGATGTTAGGCATAAGACTATCGACAAAAAATGCGGTGCACGACCCTCACCTGCGTCAGTGTGCCCGTCTTGTCGGAGAAGATGTACTCAATCTGGCCGAGGTCGTCAGACAAGTTCCAGCTGCGAGCAAGTGTTGCTTGGTCTGTCTTTTCATACCATATCTCCTTATCAAAGTAGATGAACGCCGCCTGAAGCGTCCGCACAACCTCGATAGAGATGTACAGGGATATCGGCACGATATTCTGGAACGTGATCAGCGCAAACGCCCATGTGACCAACCCGTTGATGGACGGGTTATCGTTAGATTGGTTGTCTGCGAACAGCCATAGTGCGCCCCGCGGGTAGTATTTGTGCTCGAGGACGGAATCAGCGATAGCGCACACGACAGCCATTATGGCAAGGATGAGGAGGTTGATGAACACCATGGAGTTCATCTGACGCTCGACCTTGCTGCGCTTACTCGGCGTCCCACCAGAGTTGAGCACTAGCTTCGTGTCCCGGCCGGTATACATGACGATACCAATCACCCACCCTGTGTTGCGCAGGACGGTACCGCGGAGAAGCGTGGTCTGGAGATCGGCAGGGAAGCGCTCGCCGTTGACAACGACCGCAGCGTTGAGCCTGTGCATATGGGGTTCGGGGCGGTCGCAATCGATCTCGAACGAGTTGATCGGGTCAGCACACGCAGCGGCGGTGTGCATGTGTGTCAGGGCGGACACAGCGTTGCGGGATTTGAGGTTTGTCTCGCCGTCGAGGTTTTTCGTCTCCACGAAGGCCACGTTCTCGTCCTCGCTCGTCGCGCAGATGAGCACATCGGCAGGTATCGAGTCGTGCTCGACGATTTTGATGATGTCGCCAACACGCAAGTCCTCCCAGATGGTGCGCCTCCAGCGCGGACGTTCATCACGTGCGCTACCGTATGAGAATAGATGATGATGATGCTCCGCGCTCTCCACAGCAGGCGCATTCGCATCGTTCGTTCTGGTGTTTATATCGTCATATTCGTACTCTGGGATAGATGTTCGTACAGCCTCAGGGTTGGAGGCGATGGCCTCCGGAGGCGCGCCGTGCTGGAGCATCTCAATATCTGCATGGCCCTGGACGGGCTTGACCTTTTTTGTCGCTCGGCGTTGCAGGCCGCGCACAAATGTCCTACTTTTCTTGGCCGCGGCATTTGGGTTGCGCCAACCCCCGCCGTCCAAGACGCGTACCTCTGAGTGATTGACCCGGCGATCGGACTGGTGACGTTTAATGTCTTCGTATCCGTCCTTCAGTGCCGTAATGCCGAGGACGAATGCCAGTGGTAGGATAACAAGACCCGGAGAGATGGTGGAGAACTTGGGGAAAAACTGGAGAATGGCAATGCCTGCAAAGAATCTGTGAAATGGAGGTGAGTTGAGGACTAGGCCAATAAGCGGATGAGACACGCGGACATGAGGATGAAGTCGATATGCCAGCAACAGAGTGAAAGAACGGAGAGCGGAGTTGGGGTCGTAACATACTCATAGCGATGGCATAACACAGGACGACATCACGAGAAAAAGGCTCACACATTGGCGATACGTCTAAACTGCTCTAGGAGGTTTCGGGGGATGAAAGTGAAGATGGTGTACTTGGAAGTGATGACCTGGTTAGTGGCGTAGACATTGTCCTTTAGCACCCTGTGTTTCTTGTCATAATAGGACGCTGGGAGCGGCTGATTGACGAAGATGGAACGAGGGGGACCAGGAGGCCGCGGGCGAATGAAGAGGCCCTCTACGGACCATGAGGTCAATCTGTCGTACCAGGCCACGAAGCCTGTGTGTTGTGGAGGCATGAAGGGAAGAGGAGGGGGAGGAGAAGGAGGAGGAGGAGGAGGAGGAGGGGGAAACGGCGGAGACCCACCGAGGATAAACTAGATCTACCCGCTGAATCACCCCTGCGTCATCCCTTATGACTAAGCGCTCGGGCCTCCTTGTGTATGACACTCACAGTCACTCGTTTGCCGCCTCGGCCGCGGCAATCCTTCGCTTGCAGCACTCGCACGGCACTACTAATCCTCCCGGCTAGTCTCCGAAGCTGACCTCAGTCGTTCCACGTCCACCATGAGCCTGCGACTGCGACATAGTCAGGCTGACGAGATACTTCAATGTACTGGTCCGGTGACCGGGCCAGCCCTGACGACGGGGTTTGGTCCAACGATCACAATATATGTTTCCAATTCGTAATATCAAGGCTGATACGGGGAAATTGTCACCTGATGCCCCTGGCTTCCATCATACGTAATCCAAAACACTGTCTTCTCCTGACCTCAGCCACCGACGTCATTCCACACACAGCGCAAAACAAGAAATATCCAACCAATAAACCAGGGTCGCCTGTCAGACGTCTAGTAGCATAGCCTACTGCACTGAGATAACAAAGGAACGGGGCGATATGAGACCCCTACATGTTCTGTTTCATTCAAGCGAGCAACACCGGCGAACTATTCAACAAATCAAAAGGAGGTTACGTCCGAGTGCAACTAAAAGGAGTGGGGAAGCGCGAGCGCGTGCAAGGGTATAATATCATTTGACTGTAGCGTGTCCACGTGGATGCGTTCAGGAGCGGCGGTGCACGAGACATAGGTGTACGTACAGGGTAAGCAAGCGAAACAGATCAGCCGTACACGTGTGGTCACGCATGCTTAAGCCTGCTGCGGCCGTGCATTTTCCTTCAACGCTAGCAGCTGCTTCGAACGGAAAGCCTCATAGTGGATTTGTGCCGTCGTCTCAATCAGATCCTGCAAGTGCGTTCTATAACAACGCCTCAGCACACCTGGCTCGCAACGAGTCGTTACAAGAACACGCACCTGGTCAAGAAGTTCCGCAGCGACACAAATTCACAGTGCGTCTCGTCCTCGACGTTGACTACTCCCCAGCGGTTCTTGCGACCGCGCACGGACTTTCCGTCAATGATCACCGTCTGCTCTGACCCGACGACCGCGAACGGGATTTTGCTCTGCAATCTCGTCATTATATTATATAAAGTGATACGTGGTTAAGGGCACGTACACGGATAGACTCGTTGAGCTGCACCTCCTCTGCGTCATTTTCATCCGTGTCAAACGGATACATGCGAATGTTATGGTGGAACAGCTCGGCGCGAATCTGCAATATTCTTCGAATTAGCCGAACGCAAAGCCCCCATTGTTACTACGACATGCCTTCTGCTTGAAAGCCCCGCGCTCATCCAATGTGAGACTATCGGCCTTCGCGATGATGGGGACGACGTTAACGACCTCGCTGAGCTTCTTCATGACAATAACATCGATAGCGCGCAGCGAGTGGCCGGTCGGGTTGATGAAGTATAAGCAACAGTGGATGCGGGTGTCCAGGATATACCGGTCACGCATTGCCGTCAGCTCCTTGCGCAAGTACGCACTGTGCTGGTCCTTGATGTACTTCACAATTGGGTCCCAGCTTCGAGCGGGAAAAGACACATTCAGACCGACACAGCTTCGAGCACACAAACGTCGCTAGAGACGCACCAATTCTCATTGTTCACTTGATCGCCATACCCAGGCGTGTCGACAATGTTGAGCCGGAGACGCACACCGTTCTCCCTGATCACTGCAGACGGAAAAAACACGGAAGCCGAAACGCGTCAACAACGCCAAAAAAAAAAAAAAGGCTGAAAGCTGGTGGATGAAAAATGGGCTTTCACGCACCATGGGATACCGCCTGGATTTCCGTCGTCTGCCTCACTGGCTCGTCCGCTTCAAGACGACCCTTCGAGTCGATGAGGTGTGATGCAAATATCGTGTTGATAAGCGTCGACTTTCCCAAACCCGTCTGGCCTGAAAACGCAACCGATTGCGTCAGCGGCGTTGGCCTAAGCACACCCATACTCCTACACCACGAGCATGCCATGCAAAACCCCAATCCGCTCGGGAAAAATAGAGCGTGGCATAAAAGCCGGAAAATATAGCAAGAGAGACTGACCAACGGCGATGACGTTGAACTGGAAGCCACGCTTGAGTAGCTTGTGCTCAATCTGCTGCGTGATGGAATCGAACCCGACATACGATTCGGCGCGTATCTCCTGTACTTCAACGGCAGCCATTGCGAGGAAAGACCGTGAGGACGCGGGGAGGGAAGATGTCAGTGGAGAAGAAGAAAGAGAGCGACGAGAACAGGCGGGGATGTAACAAGGGATGTGATTGGATGGCACCAGACCAAACAAATTTGATCAAGTGGCGGAACTCCCAAATATGGCACGCAAGTTCCTCAGACTAGCCTCCCAAGGCTGGTTGTTCGCCATTAGAGCAGGAGCTTTGCACTGACTGATTGAAAAGCCATGATTCAGTGTCATTAGCTACGATGGTTGCCACTTTATTATAAGCCAACGGTGCTACTAGTATATGGCTTGAAGCAAAGTCTGACCTGGCATAT
>QLPN01007483.1:0-18180 GCA_003314395.1 Albatrellus ellisii
TCCAAAATATGCCTTGGGAACATAACCTGGAGCAGTGGGCGCTATCCTTCCAGGGTTATGGGGTCAACATGGGGCTCTGGCAACCAGACTGGGGTGTGGTCAATCAATTCACCCCGATGCCAGTCAGCAGTAATGCTGACCCTCATGGGTTCGGGCTGGTAGACCCCGTGCCATTCTATGTTCCAGTGCGTATGATATATCTTTGGGTTTGTGACAGTACTCAACAGACGTATTTCATCAGTGTTCCAATTACGATATGGGTACGAACATTACCGACGGCCAGGGCTACCTAGGGATGCCCGAAGCACGCGTGATCTCTCCCCGCGTCCCGCGCATCGCCTTCCGCTACACAGACCAATCCTCCCTCGCCATCCCCGCCTTCTCGGCAGGGCCTGCCTTCTCAATTGTCCCCGTCGTCCCATCCCTCCAAATTCCCACCCTTCCCACCCTTCCAGCTGTCCACCCCACATACACAGGTCCTCACATACCTCAGGACGTCACAGTTCAAGACAGAGGGGTGCAGGAGTGGGGGCAGAAGCAGGAGGGAGGGGTATCAGACCAAGATGCCGGAAGTCAGGTGCACAAGAGAGGGAGAGCAGGCATTGAGAGTAGTAACACTACCAGGGCTGAGCCTACACCTGCTGCAGAGCAGGCGGCGGGCAAGGCCCTGATAACCCAACACAGAAAGTCCACATCCCATGACCAGAGCAGGACAACCACTCTGGTCACAGGAAACATGGACACGTTTTCGGGCTCGGAGATCAGGGCCAACCCGACGAGCGCGCATGGTCAGGCGCAGACAGCGGCGGGAAGAAAGAGCCGAAGGGAGCCGAATACAGGAGATATCCCGTGCACCATCGACCGGTGCAGCTCCCGTTTCTACCGCCCACACGACCTGAGGCGGCACCTAAAGGCACAGCACCCTCAAGAGGCCTCAAGTCCCATCAAGTACTACGACTGCAGGCCATGCCGATATCGGACCGCACGACGGGATACTTACAAGAAGCACTTGAAGAGTGCAAGCCACGAGGCTGTGGAACGACATGGGGCACTACCAGAAGGCAGGCGTGGTCGTCCAGCCCTTATAAGGCTGCCAGTGGTACAGGAGGCAGAAGAGTTGGTGAGTTCAGCATAGTTTAAGTCTGTGAAGAGTGGCACACTGACCATGTCCTCTGCTCGCCCTGCTCTATTTATGCTCGCGCACCCGTTCGATGCAATCGCTGTCCATTATCGATTCGCAGCTGAATGCCCCGGCGTGATTGTGATGGCCCATCTTGTAGATTCAGTACCTTGTAGATCGGATTTGTATAACCTTATCTATTTTCTAAACTTAGTGAATATCCTGCTACGATAGGCCTGTTGTGATGCGAGTTCAGATGTTGGCTAGAGTGATGTAGAGGTCTATATCATCGATGAAGATCTGTTCTGGATGTGATTGGTCGCGACTCGCGCAAAGTCTCTTATGTAAGCCAATCAGTGCGTCTACAAGTTGTTCGGCGTTGTCGGGACGACAAACCGCAGAGCCTAGCGTTCCTCTGTAGCATCTTGTGCAAACCCTGGACAGGTCGGGTGCTGAGCGTCAGCTCCGTGGCGTACGGGAGGAAGGCAGCATCAACCTGTCCGTTCTCGAGTAACATCTCGTTCGCGGTAGGAGCGTCCGTCCGCACAACGATGGCCTGGTCTTCGGAGGAGATGAAGGAGCCGTGGTCGGACTGCGGCTCACAGCTTTGTGACACCATCCAGTCCTCGCATGCAGCCGGAAGCGACCAGCTAGATGAGACAAAGAGAGCATATTCCACCGCAGAAAACGATGGCACGACCTCTGATTCTCCGCGGAATGCTGCTAGTCTTGTGTGCGAGCAATAGTGAAGCGTGCGCGAGGAACTTGGACAAGCACGGCGGGGATTCAGAAGAGGATGTCGATTTTTATCCGTTATACGACACTGGACATATCATTACATATTGTGTATGTTTCATATCTCCATCTTATCTTATCATGTTCTCCACCGGCTACTTGCTGTACCAGCTGTTTTTCACATGTCTTCACTTATTTCATGAATATCATTCCACTTTTCACATTGTATGATTTCTTTCTTTTCTTAATAGTCTGGGCTCCTCTCTAACCTGATGTCACCCCTACTATATATACCATATTCTGTTATTGTCCTACCTCAGCACTCTAGCATAGCTGCTGAGGTGGGTACTCCTGTGCACTCTTTCCTCTTACCATCTGACAGTACCTTTCTGCACAGTCTCTCTCTCTCTCTTGTGTACTCCTATCTGTGTACACTCTTGTTCCTTCCTCTCAGATGTGGTCACCTGGCCCTCTGCTCTCTCTGTTGGGTGTTAGCCCTGCTTGTTGCAACAACATGTTTTACCCTCAACACTTATCTATTCTATGTTGTGGTATTCACCTCCTTCACCACACTCCCCAGATTTTCACAGAGGGCTCCACTGTCATGTAGTTGAGGAGGCTGCTAGATAGGTGTCTGTGGTCAGCAGGCAGACATGTACTGAGGTTGGGGGGGGTCATATAGATGTCTTGTGCAGTGCATACTTGGCAGATAATGTTGATACTCAGGAGAATGCAATCAGCAGGAACAACCTGCATTGCCTGAATGTGAAAGTCAGTCTTGAAACTAAAGAAAATACTGGGTGACATACTACTCAGCCCACATGAATGCATTGAGGATGTTGACTTGGAGCTGGCCTCAATACACATTAGTGGATGACTGGATGACTTCCCATAGGAATTTAGGGCTTTGAAACTCATATACTCATAAATATCCCAAATTTATGAGCAATTTAGAGCAAACTGCCCTAAACCATAACAAAATTTAGAGAATTATGAGTCAGTTTAGCAATGCCAACTACCCTTTGTCTCTGTCCTCTCCATTGACAGCTGCATGGATAATCTAGTATTTGATGATAGCAGCAGTGGAGAAGAGGATGTACTTATTGCAATTACTGCTTTTGCCATCTTAGGTGCTGAGCAAGGTTGACAGCTATGCCAAGAACAACAGTTGGAATACTGAACTGTGTTATGAGGCACTTGCTTTGGCACCTTGAAATGGACTTCTTTTTCTTTTTTCTTTTCTTTATCTTACTTACTATAAGTGTAGTATTAACTATAGCTGTGAGCTTAGCTCCAACTTATAGTAAGGACTCTATCCCTTCACCCTTATAGTACTGTAGTATTTACTGCAGCAGAGGTTACCTCTAAAGTACTATGAGGTGTCTCATTTCTGTTATCTTTCTTTACTTATTTACATTTATTTGCTAAGGACCATCACTATACATTTAGCAAGGACTCAGCCTCTTTCATCTTTATTTGTCTTTGTTTTTCTCTCACTTCACTTATGCTTGTGGCTGCTAAGAGCAGCCTATTGGATGGTCTTAGGGAAGTTCTGATATGATGATACCCCTGGTAACAAGATGGTTGATATGCACTTGATAGATGTAATAACCATTTCTGATGACAATGAAGAGAGGGATCAATGAGATAGTGATAAGGATAATTCCACCAATGACTAATTGAGGATCCAGAATGACGAGTGTAAGAGGTCTGAGTGACATTTAGGGTGACTTATGTTGGTTTTTCCATTACCTTGTGATGCTGATCACACTGTTTACTTATTAAGTATACTTATCTCTATCTCATCTTATTGGTATTTATTTTCTCTTTATGGTTTGAGCTCCTCTTAAACTCTATCTTGCTCTTACTATATCTTCTTTACCTTGTCTTTGTTTCTCTTCTGACATACCTGCTCTATGCAGCTCTCTCTGTCTTCTGTGTACCCTCTACCCTCTGGTACACATCTTCTTTATCTTACAGGCCTTATCTACCTCTTTAGGCCTCATCTACTTTTCTAGTTGTGCATGACATCCGGACAATGGTCCTCCTCTAGCTTTAGCTTCATCTTGGCCTACAAGGCTATCACTGCCTCAAAACAATCTGTTCACCATTTATGATATTGCCCATCTTTCAACAACTTATAGTTCTTAGACTTAGTTCTTGAGAATGAAGCAAGATGAAAAGCAAGCTTAAGTCAAGCACAGTATAGGAGAATCCCTAGATTGTGAAGTTGACAAGACTGGTGTTTAAGACTGCCAGTCTTTCAACTATTTATACAAAAACTAGAGTCCTAAGTATAGTAAAGTTGTGCAGTAATGCACAGTATTGTGCAGTAGTGTACAGTAAGATGTGTCCATAATGTAAGTCATGTGGCTCAGCCACTAGCATGAAAAGAACAAGATGTAAACAAAGATAAATAAAGACAAGAAAGAAGAGTTCTTGCTAATTGTATAGTAATAGTCCTTAGCAAGTAAATGTTATAATAAATAAATAAATAAAGATAAAGGGAAAAGGATAAGTCTAATATAGTATCTGGAGCTAAGCTCACACTTAAGTATGTAAATACTTAAATACTATAAAAGAGAAAAGAAATATGAGTCCTTACTAAGTAAAGTGGAGCTAGGCTCACACTTGTAGTAATAATACTACACTTTAATAGTAAGTAAAATATAAGAAAAAAGAAAAAGAAAAAAGAAATGTGTTATGAGGTGCCAAAGCAAGTGCCTCGTAACAGTGGCTACTTTACTTTAGCTTACTATGGACATATCTCAAGTCACATGACTCCATTGATTGCTGCACAATCATTGTTGATCTGTGAACTTTAACTAATTGTACTATCTTTAGAACTCCTGTTTTGTATAAGTAGTTGAAAGCCTGGTGGTCTTAAACCCCAGTCACAATCTAGGGGTTCTCCTATACTGTGCTTGGTCTAAGCTTGCCTTCATCTCACTTCATACCCTAAGAACTAAGTCTAAGATCTCTAAGTCACCCTAAGCATTGCTAAGACATCATTAACTTGTCATTCTGGATCCTTGTTTAGTCATTGGTGGTATCATCCTCATCACTATCTTGTTGATCCCTCTCTTCATTGTCATCAGGAATGTATATTATGCAATACAAGCACACAACAACTACCTTGTTACCAGGGGTATAGTTATTGCAAACTTTCCCTAAGACCATCCAATAGGCCACTCTTAGCAGACTGTATCTTTGTCAACCTCAATTCCTTCCTGATCCTCATCACAACACACCATGGCAGATCCCTCACCTCAGTCAAAATGACTGTGCATTCATCACAACCATGGTTTTTGACTGCCCAACATTTGAGATGATTTTGTCAGAATGTGTTATTTTTCTCTCTATTTTATGATTTCTTTTACTCTTGTTGCTTGAGATCTATAGGATATATATTATCACTTTCCATCTTATCTTATTAAGATCTCTCATGATTATACATGATGCATTTATGATTTGTCATTGGGCCAATTACTCATTACTTATGACACATACTTTCATGACAACTGTGCAATGCTGTGCATGACATCATGCTATCCTTCATACTATACTTTATATGCCCTACAGTTACATACATGGTCTGTGCACCAAGGCATTTACTATATATACTGTACTTCATAGTGTACTTGTTCCTTAGCTTAGTACTTCTGAGATATCTGCTTCATAGTGAGTTAGTCTCTGCAATACTATCATCCTCTTCTCCCTTTCCTCCTCATAAGTACTCTGTGTGACCTTGCTATATGTGTTTTCCTCACAGATTTTGGCTGGAGGGTTTAAGAGAACATGGGATAGGACACATATCCCATGGCCAGATGCTCAGGAAAATGGGATTCCTGGTCTTGTATGAAGATCTCTTGATGCAGTGGGTGCATTAGGCCTTGCACTCCACTACCTTGCCTCAGTGATGCCCAGTGTGGGCCTTCAACTTATCTTTGCACTTGTCCCAACCACTGTTAGCCACTACATCACATTTTCCCTGTCTATTCTCTTGACAATGCTATACACCATGCCAGAAAGTTGTATTGAATAGACCAAAGGTCAGGGATTTGCAGAAGATAATGCACTCATTGTTGCACACCATCCAATGTTGACATTGGCATTTGCAACTATCAATGGCTTGAGGAGTCTGGTAGAAGAATCATCAGATCTGGAGGTTGAGAATGTGACATTTAATGGCTGGGTTCATACACATAATGTCAACTCAGTATTTGCGTTTTCCCCCTGAGGTAATGTCCAGTTTTCTGTAAGATGGCAGTCTCACATATCCCTAAAGGAAAGCTAGGTGCACTCTCTCTTAAAGATCATTCTAAAAGAAAGGATATCCAGCTATATCAAGCTGGGGTATATTCACTATGCTACTGAACTACTTATAGTACTCTACTATGTGCACAGACCATAGTGCAGTACTCTAGGGCAGGACAGACAGTACAATACCACAGCTACAAGATAAGGGATGTGCAGCATCCATGAGAACTGGCTCATCTAGAATAACCTAGAGCTGCAAGGACAGTAAGTGATATAAGATAAGATGATCTTATCTTATCTAATCAAGAGAAACATAAAAGTTAAGTAAAGTAAAGTAAAAAGGAATATAAAATGAAAGGGTAAAATATGCCCTAACATTTTCTTCTTGACTTGCTCATTGAATAAAACTGATTTGTAACATCAGGCCTTATCATTGCAGCATCAATCAATTGTCCTGGAAGCTGGCATGACTCTAAAGTTGCCAGGCCCATATACATAAGATTGTGGGATAAAACACCAGAAGGCTATTATGTTGTCACTGATACAGCCTTCCCACACAGTGCACATTTCCTTGAGGGACAGGTCATGTTGGTTCTTCTGCCTACAATATGACACTGACCATGCTAACACATACTGAGTACATTTCTTTCATATCTATCTTATCTCTCTCATCTTATCTCCCACTGGTTGTTATGAGGCACTTGCTTAAACACCTTGTAACACAAAATTTCTCTTTTTTCTTTTTTTTTAAATCTTTTGTATATCTTACTTACTATAAGCATAGTATTAACTATGGCTTGAGCTTAGCTCATACTAATAGTAAGGGCTTTATCTCTTTCTTTATAGTACTACAGTATTTACATACTGAGTTGTGAGTTTTACTCTAAGTACTATAAAGACTTATCTTTTTCCTCTTTTATTTAACTACATTTACTTGGTAAGGACTACTACTATACAATTAGCAAGGACTTGCCTTTCTCATCTCTATTTACCTTTGTTTACTTTATTCATTTCACACTTATGGCTGAGCCACTCACTATATCCATGGACACATCTTAGGTCATGTGACTTTGTTGATTGCTGCACAATCATTGTTGATCCATGAACCTTATTTACTTGTACTATCTTTAGAACTCAGTCTTAAACCCCAGTCTTGTTAACTTTGCAATCTAGGGATTCTCCTACAACTGCACTTGACCTAAGCTCATTACCATCTTGCTTTATCCTTAAGAACTAAGTCTATGATCTCTAAGTCACTCTAAGCATTGCTAAGACATCCTTGTTTGTGCAGGCTATGGCAAGCAACTGTAGTGAATAGAAGTATATTGAGATTCTCCCAGTATTGGAGAGAACATAGAGGCATTGCTGCAGCAGTAAGTGAGAGGTGTGGACAGCAGGAGATTGCCATGATGTGTAAGGAGTAGCTGCAGGATGTGATAAGAATAAGAGTAAGGTGCAGAGGAAAGTGGGTACTCACTCAGTGTCTGAAGGACAATGACTGAGGAGATGTAAGGTAGGGAGTGCATCTTATATAGTGGTGGTAGGTAAGGTTGAGGTGGAGAGGGGATCCTAAAGTATAAGGGTGCCTAAATGTGTGAGGGACATGTGTCATCTGGAGTGCAAGTGGAATGGGAGTGGGGAAGAGTCCCAAGGAGTTGTGATGATGTAAGGAGTGGTCAAGAGTATGTAAAAATGTATGTGCTAGTGAAGTGAAGGAGATGCCAAATGAAAAGGTAGATGGACATACAAGGAGAATTCAACAATCCTAAACTTGTCACCCTGGATCCTTGATTAATCATTGGTGGTATCATCCTCATCACTATCTTGTTGATCCCATTCTTTATTGTCATCAGGAACATTTACTATGCTTACCAAGTGCATACCAACTACCTTGTTACCAGGGGTATTGTTATTGCAGACCTTCCCTAAGACTGTCCAATAGGCTGCTCTTAGCACCATGCCACTACATGTATCATACTTATATGGTTCATCTTGGGTCTGTAATAGATAAGAAGTCATCATCTTCTCCTCTCACACATGACCTGTGCTCAACAATCCACACTTCTTTTGTGTTACATACTCAGTGCTAAGAGTGGCCTATTGGACAGTCTTAGGGAAGGTCTGTAATGTTACTCCTGGTAACAAGAGTTTGGGTATGAGCTTGATGAACGTAATAGAAGTTCTTGATGACAATGTAGAGAGGAATCAAAGATATAGCAATGAAGATTATTCTACCAATGACTATGCGAGGATCCAGGGTGACAAGTGTAGGATGTCTTAGCGATGCTTAAGTGACTTAGAGATCTTAGACTTAGTTCTTTAGAGAGTAAAGCGAGTTTGAAGCGAGCTTAGATCAAGCACAGTAAAGGAGAATCCCTAGATTGTGAAGTTGACAAGACTGGGGTTTAAGACCGCCAGTCTGTCAACTATTTATACAAAACTGGAGATCTAAGTATAGTAAAGTTGCGCAGTAATGTGCAGTAAGTACGCGTCCATGTGATATAAGTGGCTTAGCCACAAGTGTGAAGTGAACATGAGATAAACAAAGGTAAATAAAGGTGAAAGAAGTGAGTCCTTGCTAATTGTATAGTAATAGTCCTTAGCAAGTAAATGTTGTAATAAATAAAGAAAGATAAAAAAAGGAAAAGATAAGTCTAATATAGTACTTGGAGCTAAGCTCACACTTAAGTATGTAAATACTTAAGTACTATAAAAGAGAAAAGAAAGAGAGTGTCCTTACTGAGTAAAGTGGAGCTAAGCTCACACTTGTAGTAATAATACTACACTTTACTAGTAAGAAAGATAAGAAAAAGAAAAAAGAAAAAGAAAACATGTGTTACGAGGTGCCAAAGCAAGTGCCTTGTAACACTCAGAGTGCCCTAATGGATGGTCTTAGGGAAGTGTGGCCTGAATGCTCCAGGTAACTATGAAGTTGATTATCACACATCTGATGATGATGATGATGATGATGATGATGATGATGATGATGATGATGATGATGATGATGATGATGATGATGATGAGAGGGATTGAGGAGAAAATGAGGAGAGTGATTGCTCCACAGATTATTCAAGGATCCAGCATGATAAGTGAAAGGTGTCTTAATGTCACTTAGAGGTCTAGAGATCTTAGACATAGTTCTTGATATAGTGGGAAGCTTAGGTTGAGCTTAAGTCAAGCACAAGTTTTTAGGAGTAGATCCCTAGATTGCAAAGTTGACAAGACTGGGAGTTTAAGATTGCCAGTCTTGCTACTACATATACTAAAGAGATTACAGCAATGTGTGGCAGCAAATGTGCAATAGTGTGACAGTGTGATGGTGTGAATAGTATGACATGCCACACAGACCTCTTGTGGGACTCAGGGATGATATGGATGGACCCTGCTTTACAGAAAAATTTCTCTTGCATAGTTTTCTTCTCCCTCAGTCTTCTATGAAGAGACTGAGGTCAGTATTTACTCTCTATGCCATGCATCTTATACATTTTCTCCTGTTGACCTTTCTTGTGCTTTACCTACTTATTGCTCTCACCCCTATTACTGTGCCACACTTTCAGCTGCTACTCACACATGGTCTGTGCACAGTCCTAGCCTGTGTATATAGCAGTCATCTTGTATTCATCCTATTAACACTTCCAATGTTCTCTCTCTCCCACTGGCATGTGACTCTAAGCACCACTTCACTGGTAGCTATTGAATATACATATGCATATCACTTATTTTTGTCTGGCTTTCTGTCAGGCCACTTCTATTTTTCCTCATTTTCCTCTATATTTCTTATACCTCTATTGTCATAGATCTTGCAATTGCTCCTGATCTATTGAAGCGATTCTCATGGTCACATATTCCATTTGTTTGTCTTTATCAGCTGATGATGTGTATGCCATCTGATCTCTGATTGGCCTGTTCTATCCTTAGTTATACTTCCTTTTCTCACTCTTACTGTGCATGCTCACCAATCCTTCTCACATCTGCTGTGGAGTATCACCAATCACTCCCACAGTTACTGCAGAGCCTCAGTCAGGACTTATGCATCCTCCCTATTATTAGGTATGACATCATTACTGTACTTTCTCATTCTCTGGCCCTATACTGTACAGCACGGTCTGTGCACTCTTCAGGGTAGTATATATAGCATAGTCCACTTAGCATTATATCCCCAGTTCTGACCATCTGGGATATCCACTAGGTGCAGTACCTTCTAGTCTCTTTCTTGTCTTACTTAACTGATTATATATCTGTTGAAACTCCTCTGTATGTTGACTAATGCATCTCCCACCTATTTCTTTCATTTGGCATTCCCCTGTCCTTCCTTATACATATTTACATACATATGACACCTCCTCCATCACAACACCTCCACTTCTATTCACACCCCACACTTACTCTGGATGACATGCATCCCCCACATACATGGACATCCTTGTATTCCAGGATTGTCTCTCCACTACAACTATATTCACTTCTACTATATAAGATGCACTCCTTACCTTACACCTCAGTTGTCATCTTCAGACAACTGAGTGAGTACCATCACCTCCTGCATCCTATACTTTGTCTTACCTCTCCTGCAGCTCTCTCTCTCTATGTTGTGGCATCTCCTTACTGTCCACACATCTCACACATCACTGCAGCAATGCTCCTCTTAGTTCTCCCATGCTGGGAGTACCCCTATATATTACTCTTGCTCATAGTTGCCTGCCATAACCTGTGCAAACAATATCTGGGATATCCACTAGTTGAAGTGTGATCGTCCTTTTGTTTGTTTTAGCTTTCTTCAGTTGTTCAGCTTTGACATTGCATTGGCCTCACACTTTCCTTTCCCTTGCTATGCATGTACTACTTACATACACTATATATACTTGACCTCTGATCATTACCTACATCTGTGGACTGCCCACACTTCTCTCTTGCATATGCTCACACTCCACACTGCACTCCAGATGATGCATGTCCCCACACATTTGGGCATCCTTGTACTAACTCACTTATGCTCTGCCCAAACCTTACACACTAACACTACTTAAGATGGTCCTCTCACATACAACCTCCTCAGACATTTCTTACACTGTCTGAGTGAGTACCCTACCCATTCATCTTATCATCATTCTCACTCCCCTGCAGCTCTTCTCTACTATGCTGTGGCTATACTCCACTGTCCATGCATTTACCTCACCACTGCAGACATGCTTACTGTGTTCTTCCCTCCAGGGATCACTTCCTTGTTTACCATATACACTCTGTTTGTCCTTGCTTGATTGAACCTGCATGTGCTAAGGGTGGCCTATTGGATGGTCTTAGGGAAAGTTTGTGATAATTATACCCCTGGTAACAAGGTAGTTGGTATGCACTTGATCAGTGTAGTAAATGTTCCTTATGATGATGAAGAGAGGGATCAATGAGATAGTGATGAGGATGATACTGCTGATGACTAAACAAGGATCCAGGGTGATGAGTTTAGGATGTCTTAGTGATGCTTAATGACTTAGAGATCTTAGACTTAGTTCTTAGAGTGGTAGAAACATAGGTGAAGCTGAGTGAGATCAAGTGCAGTATAGGAGAATCCCTAGATTGCAAAGTTGACAAGACTGGGGTTTAAGACTGCCAGTCTTTCAACTACTTATACAAAACCAGAGTGCCAAAGATAGTACAAGTAGTTAGAGTTCACTGATCAATGATGATTGCACAGCAATCAATAAGATCTTGTGACTAAGTCATGTCCATAGTAAGCTATAGTAATGTAGCCATGAGTGTGAGTGAAATGAGAGATAAACAAAGGTAAACAAAGCTGAGATAATATGAGTCCTTGCTAATTGTATAGTGATAGTCCTTAGCAAGTAAATAAAAATAAATAACAAAGGAAAAGATAAGTCCTTTATAGTACTTGGAGTAAAACTCAGAACTTAGTATGTAAATACTATAGTACTATAAAGGAGAAAGAGATAGAGTCCTTACTATAAGTATGAGCTATGCTCAAGCTGTAGTTAATCCTACACTTATAGTAAGTAAGATAAGAGAAAAAAAGTAAAAGAAAATGTGTTATGAGGTGCCTAGGCAAGTGCCTCATAACAGTGTGCACAGTAGCCTCACTCCTCCTCTCACTTCCTCTCTGTCTTCATTTGCTTACCCTTGCAGTAATGAGCCCCAACTTCATGGGAGCTCAACATCTCACTGTAGAATACATTTCTCTTCTTTCTACAGTCAGCCATGCTCTTTCCAAGCAACCTCCTTCAATAAATTATGAGACTGAGGTCTATCAAAACTGGGCAAGCACCTTTGAGACAAACTCACACCCCTGCACTTCACACACCATGTCAGCAGCAGCCTCAACAAGCAAGATGCCTGCACCAGTGACTGGAAGCACTGCCATGACAGTGGGTGCCATGGCAAGCTCTACAGCATACCTTTTCTCACAGAAAACAGTAAATATTTCACATTCTGGAAATTTGTGTCAAAACAGTTCTACAAGTGTGGACTCTGGCCTATCATCAGTGGTTCCAATAAGGCTCCAGCCAAAACCAACCCTGACTACAATGACTGGGTCAATCATGACAATGATGTACATGTACAAGTCATGTTGATGCTCAGTGACAAGCCTCTCAACACTGTGCTATATGCAACAACAGCTAAAGACACTTGGGAGAAGTTGATGATGTGATATGAAGGGAAAGGAGTGCAGAAAATAGCTTGCTTAATGAGTGAGCTATCTCACAGCACACTCTCTGACAACTCTCCCCTTGAACTGCAAATTAATGTGATGGTGTGCACCATACACACTCTCTCCTTGCTTGGGCAGCAACTTGACAAAAAAACTCATTGCCATTGCAATCATCAATTTCCTCCCTCCATCCTATGACACACTCAAAACAATCCTCACTGCCATGGATTTCATGGGTACATTCATGGCATGCTTCGAAGGCAAGCAAAAGAAAGACCTGCAATGTCAGATGAGGAGTGACAGGCAAAGTGCAAGGCATGCACTGCAAAATCCATGGCCACAAAGTCAAAGACCATTGGAAGCTCAAGGCTGAACATGAGAAGGGTGCCACAATGGCACATGCCACTACCAACAGCACAGCACCATGTGCCAAAATATGTGATGAAGATGACAATGATGTTCACGCAGATTATGGCAGGCAACTAAAGCAATAATAATCATGTATTGCAAGTGAGAAACAAGGAGCAGCATGGCTGCAGTGGCAAGAAGTATGGTGGGCAACAGTAGGTTGCCACAAGGTGAGGAGAGTGAGAGCTGCAAGGTATTGTAAGGCAAAGTAGGGGCAAGGTAAGTGGAATACTCACTCAGTTGTCTGAAGACGACGACTGAGGGGATATGTGATGAAGTATGCAACATATATAGTAAAGGTGAGTAAGGTTAAAGTGGAGATGCAATCTTTGAGTACAAAGATGCCCATAGGTAGGTGTGAATGGAAGTGGAAGTGTTGTAATTGTGTAAGTAATGTGTCAGTGGTATGTAAATATGTGTGAGAAGTGTGATGAAGTATAATGGAGGGAATGCCGAACGAAAATGTAAGTAAGAGGTGCAGTAATCGACGTACAAGGAGAATTCAACAAATGATTGTTAGGCCAACACTAGTGTTGAGACTGAACAACTGAAGGAAAGACTAAACAAACAAAAAGGACAATCACACTTGTGCCAGCAGATATACCAGATATATTAGTAAGGTAAGAGTAAGAGAGGATAGATGCTACTGTACCTAGTGGATATCCCAGATGATCAGAACTGGGGAATATTGCTAGGAGTCATATAGTATATATAGTATATATAGTACAGTACTCTAGGGCAAGCATATGAACTAGCAAAGGTGTGTGTGCATGTTCAGGCAAGCAAGGACAAACAACATGATTGGATAGCAGATCCCTGAAGGGAGAAGAACTGCAAGCATAGCTGCAGCAGTGGGTAAGTAGTCACAAACACAGTAGGGTGAAGTGACATGGTTCAAGTATGCTGCAGGGAAAGTGAGGATAGAGTAAGATGGGAGTGAAAGAATACTCACTCAGACAGATGGTAAGATGTCTAAGGAGGTCTGTAGTGGGGTGACTATCTTATATAGTGTTCACTCTGCAAGGTTGGAGCAGAGAATGTGAAGTGAAGTACAAGGATGTCTAAGTATAGTAGGGACACACATTGTTAAGTGCTGTGGTGGGATGATGGCAGAATCTACAATCACAACCACAACAATTGCTGAAGGGTGTGTGCTGTAAGATCTGATGAAGGCCAGCCATCTGATGAGAGAGGAACTAGAATAGTTCTTATTCTTGTACTATGCCACTACAGTCTACTTATAGTAAATGCTGTAGTGCATGGACCATCTGCTACAAGGTGTACGATGTGTGTACATACGTATGCGTGTGTTGGAGTGTGTCATACAGTAGAGTGACCAGAAAAGGAAAGAGAGAGTTAGTAAGTAAGCAACATCAACACCCCCCCATACTGGGAACACACTCCACCAGACCAAGATGAGCTCTATGTGTGGAAAATAACAGAAAGGAAAGAGATTTAGTAAGAACATCAGCAACAACAGATGAGGAAGGGAGTTGGTGAATGGAGATGGAGCCAGAAGATATGCAGTTGTGTATGTAATGGTGACAGATATCAATGTGTTTGGTGCCATGAGCAATGATGGGGTTATTGGCAATGTTGACAGAGCCCTTATTATCGCCATATAGAAGAAGAGAAGAGGGGAAGCCAAAGCCAACTTCCTTAAGTAATGAGCACAACCACATCCCCTGTGCAGCTGCTTGTGAGAGCGACATGTATTTGGCTTCTGTCGAGGATAAGGAAATGGTGTGCTGCTTCCTGGAGGACCAGGCGACTGCACCGCTTCCCAGCAGGAAAACGTATGTGCCAATTGATTTTTGATCATTGAGGTTGGCTGCCCAGTCAGAGTCCAAGTACCCCATGAAACCAGCATTGCTACTGCCATCATATCTCAGACAGTGATGGATCGTGCCTTTGAGATAGTGTAGGATGTGGCAGCCTAGCATGAGATGAGTGGGAAGGGGATTGGACAGAAACTGGGACAGTTTCATGACAGCAAAGGTGACATTGGGCTGTGACACAATCGCTGCATAAAGAAGGGACCCAATCAATTGTTGGTACTCTGAGCAAAGAGATGGGTCAGTGGAGTAGTAGCTGTCAGCCTTGGTGGGAGAAGAGCTGGGAGGTAGTGGAGTTGCAGTGGGGTTGCAATCAACCAAGTGGAAGCAGTCGAGAAGATCAACAATGTACACTTCTTGGTCAATTTCAAGCAAGTGACTGCCATGATCTCTGGTAACATGAAGGCCGAGGTAGGATTTAATCTCCCCTAGGTCTGTCATTTGAAACAGCACCTGTAGTTGTACCTTACAAGCCTCAACTTCTTCTAGCGATCCTCCCAGGATGGTGATGTTGTCCACATATAAAATGATTATGAGTGGTTTCCATGAGGAAGTGGAAACATATATCCCAGAGTTGGAATACGTGCAGGTGAAGGAAAGGCCGAGGAGTGAGCCATGCATCTTGTGGTGCCATTGCTGTGATGCTTGCTTCAAACCATAGATCATTTTAGAGAGGCAACAGACTTTGGTTTCAGCTCCTGGCATGACAAAACCTTGGGGTTGTTCCATGTAGATCTCCTCCTCTGAATCCCCATTGAGGAAGGCAGATTTGACGTCCATGGAGTGCACTTCCCAGTCTTCTAGTGCAGCTGTGGCAAGAAGAGTGCATAGAGATTCAAAGCGCATGACAGGGGAGAATGTTTCGTTATAGTCTACACTGTGTACCTGGGTGAATCCTTTTGCAACAAGGCGAGCCTTGTATCTGCCATCTGCTTTGTGTTTGAACACCCATTTGTTTCCCACAATGTTGTGGCCATCTGGGAAATCAACAAGTTCCCAGGTGCTGAGTTTAGCAAGAGAGGAGAGTTCCTCTTTGCAGGCTGTGCACCATGCATCAGAGTCAGGACCTCCTAAGGCTTGCTTTAGCATTAGCAGGTCATGTGTCATAGTGTGGGAAAGAATAGCTGATATGGAAGGTGTACCACAAGGAGTGGCAAAATGTCGTTGTCGGCATCTGAATCCCCCTTTTTGCTGAGGATGTCAATGAACTCATGGGGTCCATAGGCACTGTCACAGGAATGGACTGAGTGATGAGTGACTCACTGTGACTGGTGGGGAATGGGATAATCGTCATTGACAACTGGGAGAGGGAGCAGAGGGACTGTGCCATGGAGGTGAATCAGGAGGCCCTTGGTTGTGAGTTCAGCGTTCTGACCAATGAGCACAGACATGCAGAGGTGGAGAGGCAGGCAGAGGGGCATGAGGCAGAGTGACAGGGACATTGCCAGACAATGAGGAGGGACCACCACCAGGCACAGCAGTGTTGACAGGGCCAGGCAGGGCAGGAACAGGCAGAGGAGGACCTGAATCCAATGCTCCTCAATCTGCAGTTGTGGCAGATGTGTCGTTGTTGTGTCTAACAGCAGGTATGTCGTTCCCATAGCTGCTGTCATTGTTGTCGCTGTCATTGTCTCCATTTGAGCTAGCACTGTTGTTGTCATCGCTGTTGTTGGCATTGGACAAGCTAGGAGGCAGTGGAAAGATGTCGAGTACTTTGTGGGTGACACAGTGGACTCTAGGGATGGGAACACTTCTTTGAAGACGGCATCCCTACTGACAACGCAATGGGAGGACGACTTGTCCCAGATGTCAGACCACTATTATTCTCCCTATTTTTCTCTTCATTTTTCTCTATTTTCTTATGACTATATCATCATGGATCTTACAATCGCTCCTGATCTATTGAAGTGATTCTCACAGTCTAATACTCTTTCTCTTCATCTTTATTGGCTGATGATGCATATGTCATCCGATCTCTGATCGGCCTGTTCTATCTTTAGTTATGACTTCTTTTCTCACACTTACTGTGCATGCTCACCAATCCTTCTCACACCTGCTGCAGAGCCTCAGTCAGCACTGACGCGTCCCCTCTATTATTAGATATGACATCATCACTTTACTTTCTCATTATCCAGCCCTATACTGTACTGCATGGTCTGTGCATGCTTTAGGACACTATATATACATAGGACTCCTAGCAGTTTATTCCCCAGTTCTGATCATCTGGGATATCTGTACTCTTCTCTCTCCTCTCTTACTATATGCTAATATATCTGGGATATCTGCTAGCTTAAGTGTGATCGTCCTTTGTTTTTAGCATCCTTTCAGTTGTTCAGCTTCGGCTTAGTGTTGGCCTCACAATTGATCAGAACTCCCTCCCCCACCACACCTTTCCTCTTCCCCCCTTTCCCACAGACAGGTGTTTCCACCACCAATTCATCTGCAATCCCTTCTACACCATAGGCTTCGTTCACAAACCCAAGCGTGAGCAGAAGTGTTTCTATCACCAACTTTTCTTCCCTTGCCCTCCTCTCCATTTCTGTCAACACTGCAAGTGGCGGAAACACAAGAGTGAGTGTACCTGTAGCTTGTGGACTAAAGTCTATGTCCCTTGCTTACCCTCTTCTACCCTTCAAATTGTTGCAGGTTGCTATAGTGTTCACCCCCTACACCTCCACCTCACGCCCAGCAACATCCTCCACAGCACACACATGGTGGACACTTGGAGTAGAACAGTCGATACACAATCATGGATGTTCTGGGAGGACAGTGTATGATACCCTGATTCCTGGGATCTTGGTGGGTCTTCTGACAGCTCAGGGACTGCCTGCCCCTTCTACACGCTGCCTTCATCCCCCCCACACTCGCTCTAGGACAGAGCGTCTTTTAGATGACAGTCTAAATGTCAATTTCTACTCACTCCTTCCTGTCACCTGCCCCTCCACCACTCACCTCCATCTCAGACGTCACCTTCTTGCTTGGCACACTCACATCATCATCCAATGTTGCAATGAACCTGTGACAAATTACGAGCGGTTCCCCTTCTGGATTTTTCCAGATCCAAGATCAGAGTGGTGGAAGAATCAGGACAGGAGGTATCGTATTAAATACCCTCCAACCTTTTTCAGATCCCTGTTATATCAATACTACAACAACCCTTCCCT
>QLPN01007489.1:0-15681 GCA_003314395.1 Albatrellus ellisii
CATAGAAGCAGATGAGTGCTTGTGAAGTGCGAGGTCAAGAAGGTGGAGGTAGTGAAGAGGTAAGTCTGGTGTATGATTTGCCTGACCTAGTCCTCTTTTCCAAGCGGAGTATTCTCAGAATGGTGAAAATAAAACTGTGCAAAGTGAAAACTCTTTGTACCTTCTTCAAGGGTACAAGCCATTTAAACACAGAGTGGAAGGATGGATGTAAGTACTAGTATGTATGTACTACTTGTACTATGAAAGAATTCTTTGTTATAGTAAAAGTTATAGTATCTCTGGTCCGAACGGTTGTCAGAGAGATCTTTGATGCCCCACTAATTGGTAGACACCCTAGCACTGCTTGCTGAGGCAATATAAGGCCTGGTGCTGCAGCTGAACTATGAAGAAGTCGAGAACTATAACAGTACAACACTCTCTTTGAATGAGGAGGGAGGAGTGGGTGTGTGTGAGGTTGCAAGTGAGGAGAGCTGAATACAATTGTGAGGCCGATGTTTGCCAGCAAGGTCACACAATGTATAAGAGAAGAGGAAAGGCTAACAAGAGGGATGTATCATGCTTAGCAAATGGATATCCCAGATGTATTCAGCTGAGGAGTAATTACGATACAGCTGAGTATATATACTAAAAGGAACCTGTGCACAGACCATGTATGTACTATAGGGCAGGCATATCATAAAGGAATGTGCAGCATTCCTGTGAATGATCAATAAGCAACTTGCACAGCATCAGTAAGAATGCACAGCATCTGTGAGAAGCTCTGTAAGTGACTGTGGGAATATATGTCATACATGTATAGTAATCAGGCCAATGACAAACAATGAATGAGTCATACATAATCACGATAAGATCTACTGATGTTCTGATAAGATATCTTGTGTAGATCTTGAGCAATAAGGATAAAAGAAATCATAAAATGAAAAGAAAAATAAGTGCATCCTGACACCATCACCCCCATCATCCTCATCTTCTTCATCACCTGTGCCCTCCTCACTATCCTGCTACTTCTCAGACTTGGATATCAATTCTGAACAAACACCAATGCCACTGTGCACTGAACAGGCTTGATGTGAGCAAACATCTCTCTCTAAACCACTGATTCTCACCCCCAGACAAATATCACCTGAGACATTGTGTCTCTGGATCTGAGGATGCCACACCTACTTTAACTTCAAAGCAGTTGCAGAAATTGACCAAGTATGCATGGTCTCATTTGGTTTCCAAGACCCCTGTATCACTGATTGGCTCATCACCCAATAGCACTGTCCTTGAGCTACTTACCTTTGATGCATTTATAATGGAAATGTGTGAATGCTGGCTTGAACATGACTGGGAGTTGTGCCTCAGGAATCAACTTCTCACCACCAAGCAGAATGAGACCCCCTTCTGGGACTGGCAGGTTTCTCTTAGTGGCATTAACTCCCTCCTCCACAACACTCCATCTCATCTCAATGATGCAGCTTTCTGCCATCAACTTACTGCAAATCTTAACACCACAGTTACTTCCAACATCCAACACAAGGATTACAGTGACAATATTCCTCTCCAAGCCTGGATCAAGAAAATCCATTGTGTGGATCAACACCATCTCTGTGACAATAAGAAACAAACAGAAGAATTGGCTAAACTCATAGCAGGCTCACACAATAAATTCTCTTCTGACCTCCATGCTGTTACTGCCTCATCTTCCTCAGCCCAACCTGCCCCACCCTGGCACATGATCCCCAACCTCACCACACAGGAACATGACCTCCTCACCAAATATGAAGGGTGTTTCAAATGCTGCACCTTCCACACTAGTTATCACTCCACTGCCTGCCTGAACAATTACCCATCCCCTGATCACTATCAACCCCTTGACAGAAGCAATGGCCCTGACAGCTGCCCATATGCAACCTCATGCTCTAGTTGCCATGATCCTCCCACACATCACTAGAATCACCAGTGGAGTCATAGACCCAGGATCTGATGACTCCAATGACAGTGAGCACATGTACATCCCTTCTTGCCCTCATTTTCCTCCTTCTCCTTTGCACACCAATCCCCTCTTATGGTTTTGCCAACTGGATGGCCCTGCCACTTCCTGCTGAATGATGGCACTGATTGATGATGGTGTTAGGAATTTGTACATTTTTTCTCAGCTCCTTATTTCTTTACCACATTCATGCTATTATTGTTGCTCTTTTTGCTCTTATCATTGTCACCCTTTTGCTCTTATCATCATCACTCTTTCACTTTTTATATCATTGCACCTATTCTCATGTCTTGCTACATAGTTCTTACTTACTACACTTACCTCACCACCACTACTATATAAACCAGCTATTCTACTACACTACAATAACAAATCTGAACTCTCTCTGATCTTTTGTGCACTTGCTGTATATCTCATGGTCATTCATCTTCTCTGAACTGCTTGATGTTACTTGGTCACCACTTGCAATAACAGATGGCTCACAGTTTGTCCTGATTCACAACTCCCTCATCTTGTACACTGGCCTTCACCACTGCTGGCTGCCTCAGCCTGTTGCTCTCAGTTCTGTGTTTGCCCCAGCCAACACACTGTCTCCCTTGTCCACTTCTGCTGCACTGTCTGTATATGCCACCAACTGGGTAAAGCTTGCCTTATCCTCCATAGATTTCTCCTATAAGTCCCATGTTGTCCACACCCTTGTTGTGCCAGATACATTGTGTATGCCCATTGTCCTGGGTGGTCCCTTTTTATTGTTAGAAAGTGCAATTGCCAAAATAGTGACTTGGCTTGGGTTCGAACCAAGGACCTCCCTTACTCCGGGTGGGTGCTCTAACCACTGAGCTACCAGGCCTTGTCTAAGTGAAGTGCTATTAGCACGATGTGGAGCTGTCATGACTACTGTAGAGTTGTAACTCTGCTACAAAAGTATTGTAGCTCTGTTACGAAGAGTAGTAGCACATGTACAGGGTCAGGCATTTGACCTTAACTCCAACATTTATCTCATAATCAAATCATTGTTGATCATGACCTCTGTACTTGCATACCTAAGGACACTAACTATGACCTTCTACATGATGATGATGATGATGATGATGATGATGATGATGATGATGATGAGGTTGAATCCCCCACTCCAGTCCCTTTCATTGATCACCATCCTGCAGTTCTCAAGGAACTAGGGACCAGCTCATCATACATTGTGCATGTATTGAGCACATGTTTGAACACATCTGCACTGATCTTTCCACAGCAATCTAATCTTGCATTTCAGCCTTAACCACTGCAGAAGCCACCATAACCCATGCCAATTGATTCTCAGAACTTGATCACTGCATGAAGGTGAAATTTGTGGATCATTCCCCATCAAACATTCCACATGTCAATGACTGTTGAAACTGGGCAGCACAGCTAGGGAAGCAGACACCATGACATAAAACTAATAAGAGTAGGGCCCAAGGGCCATTATAGAAAGAGACAAGGCCACAGCCTTGGTAAGACAGAGCAGAGCTTAAGACCACATCTGTACAATAAGAGGAGATGTGTACCAGAGGGTAGAGGGTACACAGAAGAAAGAGAGAGCTGTATAGAGCAGGTATGTCGGAAGAGAGCTAAGAGAGTAGAAGAGATACTCACCTCAGCACATGCAGAAGTGCTGAGGTGAGACAAAGACAAGGTAAAGAAGATATAGTAAGATCAGGATAGAGTTTAAGAGGAGCTCAGACCATAAAGAGAAGAGAAATACCAGTAAGATGAGATAGAGATAAGTATACTTAATAAGTAAACAGTGTGATCAGCATCATAAGGTAATGAAAAAACCAACAATGACCTCCCCACCAATGTCTACCACCACATCACTTTCAGAGATGCCAATGCCACCACTCAAAGATGCCAATATTCCTGCCCCCACAAGTACCTTTTTATCTCATCTTATCATATCTTCCTACCATCAGTTACATGCTGTTCTGACAGTGCTTCACATGGGTTCATTTGTGCAATCCACTCATTTTTCCATTTGTGTGACCCATGCTTGTATGTGCAGGAATGGGCAGGCAAATAATGTGATTGTGATTGATAATAAAGAGAGCAGCATATCCCCAAAGGGGCAGAGGGCAGACAGCATATCTGCAGCGAGTAAAGTAGTGAGTGTGAATAAAGGTGACATGACATGGTTTAAGTGTGTCAGACTGGGTAGTAGACGTCTTAGAGTAAGTGTAGGAACCTGCAGCGAGTAAAGTAGTGAGCACAAATAAAGGCGACACAATGTGGTTTAAGTGTGCTGCAGGGTAGTGATGAGATAGTGTAAGAATAAGATGGGGAAGTACTCACTCAGACTGGGTAGTAGACATCTGAGGAGGTGTATAGTAATGAGACCATCTTATATAGTATTTGCCCACAAGGTTAGGGTGGAGAGTATGTATGTGAAGTACAAGGACTGCCTAAAGTAGTGTGACACACGTCATGTGGAGTGTAGTGTGGAGTGGGAGCATGTGTGGATGTGGTAGCAGTCCAAGGATAAGAAGAGCAACATGGGGAGCAAAATAGTGATGTAGTGTAGCGAGCGAGATAGGCGTGTTGAATGAAAGATGATGAGTAATGCACAAAATCCTGTCTAACAATGCTAACAACCCAGAATAGGGGCTAGGTGATTGATGACCTGACTAGATGTATGAAGAGTCAGGGGGAGTCAGCATATAGAGAATACATCCTCCTGCAAGGATGAAGAGAGCTATGCAGTAGTCAATAAAGACAATAAGCAGAACAGTCTCCATGATTGGAGGCTGAGAGAATGTCAGGCTGCTATTATTTTCTCTATTTTTCTCTTCATTTTTCCTATTTTTCTTATGTCTCTATTGCCATAGATCTTACAATCACTCCTGATCTACCAAAGCAATTCCCACAGTCATGCATTCCTCTTGTTCATCTTTATTGGCTGAGGATGCATATGTCATCCAATCTCTGATCAGCCTGTTCTATATTTAGCTATGACTTGTTTTCTCACTATTACTGTGGATGCTCACCAATCCTTCTCACACTTGCTGCAGAGTATCACCAATCACCCTCACAGTTACTGCAGAGCTTCAGTCAGCACTTATGTGTCCCCTCTATTATTAGACATGACATCATTACTATACTTTCTTGTTCTCCAGCCCTATACTGTACAGCATGGCCTGTGCAGCTTTTCTTCAGTTGTTCAGCTTCAACATTGTGTTGGCCTCACAATTGATCAGAACTCCCTTCCTTGCCACACCTTTCCTCTCCCCCCCTTTCCCACAGACAGGTGTTTTCACCTTCACTTCATCTGTAATCCTTTTTACACCATAGGGTTTATACACAAACCCAAACATGAAGAACCTTTTTGATGCACCCTCTTTCTTCCTCACCCTCCTCTTGCTTATTGCTGACACTGCAAGTGGCAAAAGCATGAGAGTGAGTGTATCTGCAGCTCTTAGACAAAGGTCTAAGTGTTAATTTTTACTCACTCCTTCCCATCACCCATCCCTCCACTGTCCATCTTCATCTTTGCCATCACCTTTTATCTTGGCATGTGTGCATCATCATTCAATGTCAAAGCAAACATTTGACAAATTATGAACATTTTCCTTTGTGGCTGTTCCCTGATCTGAGGTCAGAGCATTGGAGGAATCAGGATAGGATGTACTGTGTTAAGTATCCTCCCACCCTTTTCAGAGAGTTGTTGTACCAGTACTACAACAACCCTTCCCTCATCCCTCCCCCTATCCTACTTGAGTTAGCAGCTCACCCAGACCATGCATTTCATATCAACCCACACCATCACTTCATGTCTTACATTGCAGGAGGACCAGAAACATCTACATACTAGCATAGACATATCTTCCTTTCAAATCTTTGTGGTTTTCTTGTTTGTTTGTTTTATCATCTGTGTGTCTTATTGAAAATATAGTGCTTCTGTTTTATGACTGAGCATGCAATTGATTTGACATCACTCAATCACAGAAATACAGGAACAATTATTGAAGTCATTTGACAAATAATCAAGCAATCTGTCATGAGAATCCAGAGACCAGTGGAACACTTGGAGTTGGAGACAGCAGTCCCCTCCACAACACAGAGAAGACAGCAAAGAGCCAGAATGACACTCAAGGAATCAATTTGTGAGTTTAGGAGATCAAGAACCATTGACATCTCTCCACTTAGACTCAGATATTGACAGTCTTGGTACAGCCTTAGCAGCAACTCTTCAACCTCCATCTGCAGTATCTGCTCATATGGATCAGGAGCATGAACAACTGAGTTTTGGGGAGATGATGAAGATGATACAGGATCAGCAGAAATTGCTTCAGCAACAACAGGAGACAGTGGTGAATCTTCTGAACTGTTTGGAAATGGCTGAAGGAGGAGGCTCCTCTTCAGGATGCAGAATAGGCCTCCCACCCTGGGTCCACCTCCCCAAGGTTCACATAGCAGAACCAACTCCTTTTGATGGCAACAAAAAGAAATTCCAATTGTACTTGGATCAGATTTACCTTGTCCTTTGTGCACACCCAGAATATCAAGACAGAGACAAAGTAACAGTCATACTATCTTACATTAAAGGAGGATATGCAGAAGAATGGAAGAAAGGAATTCTGCAACAAATAGAGGCACATAGGGCAGAACCTCATTGACATGAGGAACCCTTCAAAGACTTTGATGATCTTTTGGCAATGATGAAGGTTACCTTCAGAGATCATAATGAGGAACAAACAGTGCAACAGAAGTTGACTACCATCTCACAGGGAAGTTGACACATTGAGGAATATATCACTGGATTCCTCCTATATAAAACAGCATCTGGATATAATGATGGTGCATTATGCACATTGTTCAAAAAGGGGATGAACCATCCTCTTCTCCAGTCCTGTTACATGGAGATGCTGATTCCTATTGATCTGGATGGTTGGATTCAAAGAGCTAGAGTCAGAGTGTGTGTCTGGCAAGACATGCAAAACTTTGAGTCAACATGGGGAAGAAGACAACAAGGACAGCAGCAGAATTTCACTCCACATCAAGAATTTACATCTGCTGCTGCTCCTGCAGGAGAACCCATGGATGTCAATAGGGCAAGAGGACCACACCCTTGACTTTGCTTCAACTGCAGAAAAGAAGGACATTTTGCATGGGAATGTCCAGAACCTAGGTGTCCTCAAGGACAAGGACAAGAATGAAGGGGGAATGCAAGGACCCTTCAAAAAATGTGTGCACTGAACAAGGCAGACTTCTTGGCTGAGATGCAGAAGGAGTTTCAGGCACATGGTCTTAGACTGAACAATCCAATGGGCCCAAAGAGTGGAGCATCACAATAGGGTTTTGGGTTGGATGGGAATTGAGCATGAATTTGCCATCCTATAATAGGTTTTCTATGCTTCAGACTGATGATACAGACATTGATCATCTCAATACTTGTAAACAAATTTATTTAACATGCATTGTTCCATCTTGCTCTCAGTCTGAAGTGAAGACTCAAGTGCAACAGGTCATTCCCCCTGTTGAGAAAAAGGAATATATTTGAAGAGCAATATTTGATGTTATGAGTTTCCCAGAAATGAAACTCAAAATCAAAACAGTGGATACAGGAGCTGTCTTGGAAGTAGATGCTCTACTAGATTCAGGAGCCACTGGGTTATATGTCAACAAAGAGTTTATCAAGAAAAACAATTTAAACACAAAAAAATTAGCAAAACCCATACCAGTCTACAATGTCAATAGATTGCTCAATCAAGGAGGATTGATTGAAGAAATGATTGATTTTATTATGACTATTGATGGCCATACTGAATGTGCTACTTTTGCAGTCTGCAATCTGGGCAAAAAGAATGTCCTAGTTGGTGAATCATGGTTGAAAATCCATAACCCTGAAATCAATTGGTTACAGGGAAAAATACATTTCACCAGATGCCCTCACAGATGCAAAGTAAACCTCAAGGCTGACCAACAAGCATGGAAGTCAAATAAAAAGTTGATGAAGCAGCAAAACTGAGCTATACATCAAGAAGCCAAAGAAAGGATTGCAGCTAAAGGAGATCAGATACTGATGGTTATGGTCGATCAGAAAGAAATGGAGGCAGCCATTCAAAATATTAGCCAAGACCTTGCCATTGAAGCAGAAAAGAAGCAGTTGAAGAAAATTTTTGAAGACATAGTACCCAAAGCTTATCATCATTTCAAATGGGTATTTGATAAAGAGGCCTTTGATTCTCTTCCTCCAAGATGTCCATGGGATCATGCAATTGAACTTAAACCAGGTGCAAAACCATCTGCTGGTAAAGTTTACAATCTTTCTTTGGATGAACAGAAACAATTGGAGTTATTCATTGAAGAGAATCTAAAGAGTGGCCACATTCGCCCTTCAAAATCTCCTATGGCATCACCTTTCTTCTTTATCAAAAAGAAGTCTGGAGATCTTCGACTTGTCCAAGACTACCACAATCTCAATTACATGATGATCAAGAACAGTTATCCACTTCCTCTTATTTCAGAATTGATTGATTGTCTTCATGGAGCACAGTATTTCACCAAGATGGATGTCCATTGGGGCTATAATAATGTCAGAATCAAAGATGGTGATGAATGGAAAGCTGCCTTAGTCACTAACAAGGGTTTGTTTGAACCTCTTGTTATGTTCTTTGGTTTATGCAACAGCCCTGCCACATTCCAAATGATGATGAACCACTTGTTCTGTGGTCTCATTTCTCGAGGAGTTGTGGTGGTTTATATGGATGATATCTTGATTTTTACAGCAACATTAGAAGAACATTAGAAGGTCACACAGGAAGTCCTTCAAATACTCACAGATAACAAACTCTACCTCAAACCAGAGAAATGTGAGTTTGAACAAACATCTATAGATTTCCTGGGCCTGAAGATTTCTTTTGACAAAATTGCTATGGATCCAGTCAAGGTACAGGGTATCAAATACTGGCCAATTCCACAGAACCTTCATGATGTCCACTCATTCTTGGGTTTTTGCAATTTCTATCATTGCTTTATTCTTGGGTTCTCCAATATTGCTAAACCCTTGAATGAACTTATGCAGAAGGATGTCAAGTGGTATTGGGGTGATGAACAGCAGTTGGCGTTCACTCATTTACAAGATGCTGTGTGTTCTGAACCAGTTTTAGTATTTCCAGATGAGCAGTATCCATTCAGAATTGAAGTGGATAGTTCTGGTTATGCTACTGGTGTGGTTATTTCACAACTTTGACAGGATAACAAGTGGCACCCAGTTGCTTACCTCAGTAAGGGTTTGTTGCCTGCTGAGCATAACTACAACATATACAATAAGGAGATGTTGGCCATCATACATGCTTTGGAAGCATGGTGCCATTACCTTGAAGGTTCTATTCACCCAGTTCAAGTGATCACTGACCACAAGAACTTGGAATACTTCATGATGGCCCAGAAGCTCAATTGTCATCAAGCTTGTTGGTCTCTTTATTTGTCTAGGTTCCAGATTAATATGGTCCACAAACTGGGTGCTACCAATGTTCACCCTGATCTCCTCTCAAGATGTTTGGACCATAAGAAGGGGGTAGAAGATGACAACAAGAATGTCATCTTGCTCAAGCCAGAGTTTTTCAAACACAAAATTTTGCTTGCAGCACTCAGCCCTCCTATCTTGAAGAGGATCATAAACATACAAAAAGATGACCATGACTATATAGTTTGAGACAAGTTGGATGCAGACTTGAGGAAAACTGCAATGTTTGCACAATGGAGTGAAGATGATAAGAAGATGCTTTTCTATGATGGGAAACTCTATGTTCCAGAAACAATGTACACCAAACTGATGAAGACCTGTCATGATTCACCTCTTGCAGGACATCCAGGTTACAAGAAAACCTTGGAAATGGTTCAACAACATTTCTGGTTCCCTAATATGGTGTCAAAGTGGAGAAATATGTCAAAGGATGCAACTTGTATCAAAGGACAAAGACTTTCCCTATGAAACCACAAGGAGAGTTAACACCTAATGAAATTCCCTCATGTCCTTGGCAGATCATCTCTACAGACCTCATCGTCAAATTGCCTGAAAGCCAAGGCAATCATTCTATCCTCATGGTCATGGATCATTTCACAAAGATGATTCATGATATTCCAATGACAGAGATGATCACAGCAGAAGGAGTGGCACACCTTATGTGAGATCATGTATGGAAACATCATGGTCTTCCAGAAAAGGTATTGTCAGATCAAGGACCTCAATTTGTGTCACAAGTCATGCATGAATTAAATCATTTATTGGAGATTCAAACTGCTACATCTATGGCTTATCATCCTCAAACTGATGGTCAAATGGAGTGGATAAATCAAGAAATCAAACAATATTTCCACATCTTTATTAACCATCAACAAAATGATTGGGCTAGTTGGTTACCCATGGCAGAATTCGCTTACAATAATCATGTCCATTCAGCAACAAAGTATTCACCATTTATGCTGAATTATGGACAAAACCCACAAATGGGTCATGAACCTCATATGTCTACCAAGATTAAATCTGAGGATCAGTTTGTAGCAGGGCTCAAATGTATCAGAGAAGAGGCAGAGGTGTCATTGAAGAAAGCAGCAGATGATATGAAGAAGTTTTATGATGAACATTGGAGACAAAGTTTGGCTTGAAGCTACCAATATTGACACAGGAAGATGAATGAAGAAATTGGATCACAAACACCTTGGACCTTATGAAGTACTTGAAGTACTCTCAAACAATGCATATCATCTCAAACTCCCAAAGATGATGAAGATCCATCCAGTTTTCCATGTCATCAAACTTCATCCTTTCATCAAAGACATTATTGTCAAAAGAGAAATTCGTCCTCCCCCTCCTCCTATCATCAAGAATGGTGTTGAATAATATGAAGTCAAAGAAATTCTCAATAGTCATCTTTCTTGAGGTAAAGTTCAATATTTGGTCAAATGGAAGGACTACCCCACAGAGGAAAATTCTTGGGAACCTGCTTCAGTATTGATGGAAGATGTTCCTGATATGCTCAAGAGGTACCATAAAGAAAACCCTCAAGCAATACATTTGGTAGCCATTTATTCCCTTTACCAGATGGAATATTCACCAGAGATGATGACTCAACCACATTACACTTGACAACTTCAAGAAGAAACATCCCCATCCACTCCACCAGTTCTTGATGAAGGATATGAGGAAATTCCCTTTGGCATTACTGAAGATGAAGGTGACTTTACTGATGAAGACAATGATGGAGTTGTCACTCCCAAATCATATGAAGATTTCAAAGAATTACCTAAATCTTCTTCTATCATCCCTCTTTCTCCATATCACTCTTTGCTGGCATTCCTTTCAAGTCTATGGAAGGAGAAGAAGAAGACATTTGCCATGCCTGTTCATCTCCATGTTGGAAATATTCAAGGTATTCATTCAGCTTCACTCTATTTACAATACTACATGTACTCTTTATGTCCTTCTGACACACATTCTCAACCCACCTACAACACCACTTACCATGTTCCTATACCATGATCAACAACCCACATTTTATAATCTGCCTGAACTTAGTTCAGAGTGCACTACTTATACTGTTAAGAATTTTGTTGTGCATACATTACTCTTTCATTTGGCTTTCATTTCACTCCACTACACATGTACTATTTACCTAAAAACATACATACACTACCTTCTCCCCTAACTCCTCAGACTGCTTATATCTTCAAGCACTCTCACTCCACACATACTCTGGGACAATACACATCCCCCTTCATTATGGTAGTTGTTGTACTCTACTTATACACTCCACTCCAACTCTACCCACATAATACTATATAAGATGGGTACTTTACTATACAACCTCCTCAGATGTCTTACTATGTATCTGAGTGAGCACTCTTCCTACCCCATCCTCTACACTCTCTTACCACCTTCCTGCAGCGTACTTGAACCATGTCACACCACCCTACTGCACCTGTGACCCACTTACACTCTGCTGCAGCATGCTGCTGCCTATATCATATATCACAATGTGCTTCTCTTACATGCTTACTCTGATCTACATCTTGGCTGCCATGGTTGCCCACATCCTGCATGTACATATACTACACCCCCCACTTTCTTACCACTTTAAGGCATCTTATAGCATGTCTTACCATGCACCTCCACTCTGTGCCATGTCATGCACCATGTACCACACTCTCACTTTCCTCATCCTCTTCTTCTCTTCCCTCTCCCTGTCCCCCACCACCCAATCAATGTTTGTTTCACTCACCATCCTCTTTGCCTGCCCAAGCTTGTTTCTACACTCCATTCTTTGCTCACTGAGATGTCTTGCCTTAAGAAGGGGGTATTTGTCAGGCCACTATTATTTTCTCTATTTTTCTCTTCATTTTTCCTATTTTTCTTATGTCTCTATTGCCATAGATCTTACAATCACTCCTGATCTACCAAAGCAATTCCCACAGTCATGCATTCCTCTTGTTCATCTTTATTGGCCAAGGATGCATATGTCATTTGATCTCTGATTGGCCCATTCTATATTTAGCTATGACTCATTTTCTCACTATTACTGTGGATGCTCACCAATCCTTCTCACACTTGCTGCAGAGTATCACCAATCACCCTCACAGTTACTGCAGAGCTTCAGTCAGCACTTATGTGTCCCCTCTATTATTAGACATGACATCATTACTATACTTTCTTGTTCTCCAGCCCTATACTGTACAGCATGGTCTGTGCACTCTCTAATATACTATATATACATAGGACTCCTAGCAGTTTAATCCCCAGTTCTGATCATCTGGGATATCCACTAGTTGAAGTGTGATTGTCCTTTTTGTTTTTTCTAGCTTTTCTTCAGTTGTTCAGCTTCAACATTGCATCAGCCTCACAGAGAAGGTTTAGAGGAGTAATGACTGATCCAGACATCTCAGAGAAGGAGGAGGAGAATGTCTGCTTATTGTTACTAGATGCTATACTGCTACTCTTTATACTAATGGGCTATGTGCACAGACCACACTGACTAAGTGAGTGTGGGGCACAGGTGCTACAGTGAATGACAGAGACTGTGAGAATTCAACAATCCACTCTTCTTTCCATTTGGATTTCCCTTTGTCCACTTGGTTAAGACTCCTCTACAACCTTATCAATATCTTACTATATCTCTCTTCTCCTCTCACCTACATACCTCAGCACTTCTGCTAGTTGCTGAGGTAGGGTCTTCATTACCTCACCCTCTCTTCTTCTTTTAGTTGCTCCTTTATCACACCATTGCCATGCACCTATCACATACCTCTTTCTCTTCATACACTCCTCTATCTCAGATATTGTGAGACACAAGAGTAAGAGGAGGGAATTGGCAAAGGATGAGACAATACACTTAGGATGAAGTCACACTGACAAGTGGATATCCCAGATGTATAAAGCTAAAGAATACATCTTACTAGAGTGCCCTATATATACTAAAGAGATTGGTGCACAGACCATGTGCTGTCACTATAGGGCAGGTATATGTAAGTAAGATGTGCAGCATCTGTGAGAACTATCAGTAAGCAATGCACAGCATTGCACAGCATCAATAAGCAACTGTAGTCATAGTTGTACAGTAATTGGCCCAGTGATGAATTGAAGATGAGTCATAAGTAATTGTGAAAGATCTGATGAGATATTGATAAGATATAGTACAGATCTTGAGTGATTAGATCAAAAGACATCATAAAATGATAAGAAAAATAAGTATATCCTGACAGATATGTCATATGCCTGGGGGTATCTCCTATGGCTTCTGTTCTTGCTGCCAGGCCTTGAGGCCTACATCTATTATCAGATGGTCTATGCTTCTTTCAGTCAGCTGCCCATATTTCCACAAACATCACAAATTACATCAAACCATGAATTGACTTGTAAATACAGACATATATTGGCACACTCTACCCTACATAGCTACATGTGCTAATCAAAGTCATACTCAGCATGCAGCATCTACTCATCAATCCCACCCATTCTATCACAGATGCTGGATATGTAAATGACAAGGCCACAAAAAGGTGGATTGTCCTCAGTGTAGGCCAACCCCTTACCCCAGACCACTAGCTGACTACATTTGCTCCCATCCTGCTGAATATTTCTCTCATCACTCCTCATCACCAGAATATTATGATTATGAAGTCAATGAAGGACATGCACACAATCAACTGTTTTGAGGGTGATACAACAGTAGACATGGGGTCATGTTATGATTTTTTTTCTCTCATTCTTCATCATTCTACTGCATCTACTGCACTGCAGTATCTGACTCCACAAACACATTTCATTGCACAGTACATCCAGAACTTTGTATCAATCATGATGCATATTATACTAGCTTTACTATGGTAGAATATTCTATGGCCCATAGTTGCACAATTATATAAAGACCCAAATACTGTACAAGTACTCTAGCTCAGTCTCTTGTATGCTACCTACTTGTGTTTGTGTCTCTTTCAACCTTGACCTGTTGTGTTCCCAGTAGTGTGTTACACTCTGAGTCTCTTATCTGATTCTGTACAATCATAGCTGCCCATCTGGCATACACAGAGTAGTCCATGGAGGATAGAAGATAAGAGCACACTGAGTGAGCCAGGTATGTCAGAAAGAGAGGAGGGAGAGTGTGCAGAAGATAACCTACCTCAGCAGTGTGCTAAGAGTGCTGAGGTAGTAAAGTGACAAAAGGGAAGACTATATAGTGTAGGGATGATAGAGTTGGAGAGGAGCTACAACTATAAGAACAAAGAGATGATTAAAAAGGGAAAGAGTGGAACAATTCTCATGAAGTAAATGAAACCATGTGATAAACCAATACAGTATGTAGTTAGTAATATTGGAAAGAAAGATGTAAAGACATACTCAGTACATAATTATATGTGTACAGTGTCATCATGGTCATGAAAACTGACACTATTTTGGCACTAGTGCTGCTCAACAGCCTTTGCCATGACCATCAACAAGTCACAGGGTCAATCACTCACCCATGCTGGGTTGGACCTGTGCTCTGGGGTTTTTTCCCATGGTCAACTTTATGTTGCATTGTCACACTGCACTTCTGGAGATAGGATCAAGGTCCTCTTCCCAGAGTGTCCTAGGAGGGATCAACCTCAAGTGTGGTGTATCCTGAGGTTCTATAGAATATTTTACCAGAGCCTTGGTGAGTTTTGTTGCTAACAGGGTATGTACCATTTTCTTATAATATGATGTAGAAGAAGAAGAAGCAGCAAGGCAGGGAGTGGAGTGTTCAGGCAAGACTGGTTTCTGTACTGGATTGGTAATTTGTACTGTTGAATTGCACTGTCGTAATATTCTCTCCCCTCTTAGGTGAGGGCACAGGGTTTATGGTGGAAGGACTGGTGGGGAGGTGATTGGGATTGATGTATTGATTTGGAAATTGGAGTTGTTTGTGAACTGGGATTGGTCTGTAAATAGATAGAGAAATGTTGCCTGTTATTCTCCATTGCTACAACTATGCATACTGTCAATGATGATATCCTATTATTCCTTGGTCTGTGAATAGGCAGAGCACTGCTTCCTTTTATTTTCTGATGCAATAACCTATACCATCACAGATGATGCCCTACAACTTGATGTTGCAACACAACAGGTTTTTACACTAGGTCCCCACAATCTCTATTCACTCAAGGACATGATGTCCATTATTAGAATGATCCATACCATCAGCACTGCTCATCCCCCT